>CAJNDV010029036.1:18291-41383 GCA_905221635.1 Symbiodinium sp. CCMP2456 | reverse complement strand
TTTTTTTTTGGGAGGGGGGGGGGGGTGGGGTTCCTTGTTACAGTTATAGTATCATGTACCCCAAAACCCTATTCGAATTGTTAAGGCCCCCATATTATCGGTTTTAACCTTTGACCGTTTGTGCAGGGGTTCTACACGGTTTCCAGAACAGGGCTATGGAAGGGTTGAAGGTGGATCGATTCGTTTTTGGGAAATTTCACCGGGAAGTTCGGGGTTTAGAGGAGATCTGTGGAAAGCTTGCTAGGGAACTGGTAGGGTTCAGGTTTCTTTCGGGCTTAGGTTTAGCCAGGGCTTAAGGGTTCTTATTGGTATTATAGGGGCCTTAGTAAGTTAGAATAGGGTTTGGGGGTATATGATACTATATTTATAACAAGGAACCCCGCAAACCCCTATTCTAATGATTGAGGCCCCTAAAGTATTGTAAACACGGGATGTCAGGGGGCTTGTGTCTTACAAGAGTTCTGGAGTCCTCGTCGGTTCTCCAATACACCCTTGCCAATGTTGCGGTCGGAAAAAGCCGTAAAAGAATCCGTTTCTACCTTAAGAACCCCAAACCCACTTTTTGTAGGTTCTTATCATAAGCCCTAATATGGGATTTTTAGGGACCCTACAAAAAAGTGGTTTTGGGTGGCCGCTCTCGTAGTTTTGTCTTGCTGGCGTTGAAGTCTTGGAATCTCCTCTTCCTTGGGTTGTTTTTGAGAAGTAGGTGTGAGTGTCCTGACATTAGGTGAGTAGAACAAAAGCCTGGAAGAGGTATGATCCATAATTACATGCATGCATACATACATGCCTGTACATGTGTATACACACATATATATATATATATGCATACACACACAAATAAATACATATATGTATATATATATATATATGTAAATACATACACACATATGCACAAGTTATGAAAAGGAAAACTCGGCTAGGTGTGCCTCTCCATGTGTGCATACTTAAACTTGCCTTAATGTGTTTACAGATATTATGCTGCACATCCATTACACCCCAGACTGTAAGGACACTGAAGACTGTGCGCCTCGCAGCGGAAGACATGGACCGCAGAGACAAGGGGTCCACTGTGATTGATGAGGGGTCAGAGTGAAGTTTCGCGTCGCAGGTGTGGGTTTCGTGGCGTCTGAGGATTTTGCATGAAACTCTAAACCCTAAATCCTAAACCCTAAACCGACCATCCGCAGTTTTGAGGCTGAGTTTGTGTGCTTGAGATCCTGGTTCCTCTGACAAAGGTATATTGAGTCGACACATTTCTATGACTGCGGCACTGATTCTACAGTGTCCGAGACATCTAGCTCGGGAGACCTAAACACTTAAACCCTGAAAAGAACCCTGAAACCCAAAGGCCCTGAAGCCTTGAAGCTTGAAGCCTAAAACCCTGACACCCCAGAAAGCCCTAGAAAGCAAGCCCTATAAACCTAAGATGCCGTAAACCCTATAAACCCCCTAAAGCCCTAGAAAGCAAGCCCTATAAACCCTAAGATGCCGTAAACCCTATATATAAAAAACTAACCCTGAATCACCTAAACCCTAAACCCTAAACCCTCGACCCTAAACCCTACCTGAATCGGGTTGGCAACCCTGGGAGGAAGACGAAGCCGAAGCCTTCGATTCCTTGGTGCGGCGCTTTCAGCGAAGGCACGGAACCAACAAGCGCTGAGGAGGCCGTGGGGGGGGGGGGGGTGGTTGTTTAGGCGTTTAGGGTTTAGGGTGTAGGGATATATATATATATATACACATATATATATACATACATATAGACATATGCATATACATATGTACATGGGGGTGGCGGGGCTAGGGGCTTGGTTGAACATTGAAGATGTTATGGGCTTCAACGGTTTGGGTGCTTCAGCGGTGTTGCGTGCTTTGTGCATAGCAGAATGATGAGTTTAAACTGTGGAAGTTTGGGGTTTAGGGTTCGTTTGGGGTCTACGGCCGTTTGTGTGCATGGGCTCTGTCAAGGTGTCTACATTCGTCGGCTTAGTGGCTGAGTAGGTAACCTTTAACTGTTTGGGGTTTATATAATCCTACCATAAAAGAAAACCCTAAACCCTAAACCCTAAACCCTAAACCCTAACCCCTAAACCGTAAGGTCAACCTTTTTGGGCTAGGATACTCAGCCCCGAAGTCGGAACATAGCCTTCCGATATGGTTCTCGGGGTTTTCAGCCAGTGATGCTTTGAGGGTTCAGCAAATCATCCCCGTTCGCCCAGGACGTCCCTGCGCCGTGGGCGCACTCGCTTTAGACATCGGCAGAGAAAAAGCCGAGGGATTTCGGTGCTTCGTAGGGTAAGGGCTGGTTTCTGACTCCGGAGTTGTGGTTTTCCTGTTTGGGGGTGCCTAAACCCTAAACCCTAAACCCTAAACCCTAAACCCTAAACCCTAAACCCAAGGCACAAGGCGCGTGGGATTGGCAGCGAAAAGGATTAGGACTCCAATGATGCGTTGGGTCTCCAGGCCTTTCTCAAAAGGATGATTGGGTGGGGTGCAGAGGAAGCTTTCAAAGTTGAGTTCTTGGGATGACCCAGGACCCTAATGTAGGAGCCTAGAGCCTAGATAAATACCAATACTACTTTGGAGGGCTCAGAAGACGTCCGACAGCGGACGATAGCTGAAGGCCCCACGGCGCTTTCTGCGTCGCATCGGTTTCACTGCGCTTCTCCGCCCTGGCATCGCCATATCCGGAAGAGACGGGCGAGAGTACGACGCAAGATCAAATCTGGGGCTCTAGCGTCGACAAGGAGATTGCTGCTTTTGACGACGCACCACGGAACGGCCCCGCAACAGAGGCTGCAGCTTTACTCCTATATGGGTAGAGGCGGCCGGAAGCCGCCATGGCAGCGCGAGCGGCAGCAATCGTACAATTACTGGTCTGGAGTGGAAGCATACCGTTCACCCAGAGCCACCGCCAAGACGACTGCTCGGAAATCAGAGCAATTCCCAGCATACGATGCGCTGTCGCAGGAGGAAGCCTCCATTGTGGAGATCAGCTCTACGACTACGCGGTCGGACGCAGCTCAGTCGAGCAGTTTAGTCTTGGAAGTGCAGAAGGCAGTGAATATTGCCCGAAAGGTGGATCAGAAATTGGCTCGACTCAGGGTAGACCTGGAGACAAAGCAGCAAGCTTGGAAATCTTATCTGCAAAAAGCCTTGAGCGCCTTTGCCAAGGAGAGATCTCGCTATGTGCAAGGTTGCGCCAAGCTGCGTGCGGATATAGAAGAACTAGAGGGGCAACGGCAGGGAGCCTATTCCAATGTCAAGCAAGTGGCACTGGATGCAACCGGGGCGTCGTCCCCTATTGCTGCCCCAGCCAACTTGGAGGTGGATCTCGAAGCAGACGACTCAGTGCTTGGCGCCGAGTTGGTTGGTCTGCTCAAGACAGCAGCTGCGGATGCGTCACTCTCGGCTGGGCAGGCGGAGACTACGCCTGCAAGGCCGACACGTGCCATGCCGAGGACGCCACTGCCGGCGAAGACGCCCACATCCCTTCCCGGCGATACGAATATCGACCCATATTTGACCTCTCCCTCCATGGCGCATTTCGGTTTACACAATGCGCCACCCGCGACCCCGCCGGAGGCACCGCGGATGTATGGAGAACAGGACCTTCAGATGAGTACGAGCATGAAGAGGCCGCCCGATGGTCTTGCGGAAAGACTTTCAGAGAAAAGACGTGCAGCGAGACAAGCTCTCGCGCCTTTCGGCTTACCTGTCAAGGTGGTCGAGCCGCTGCCACCACAGACTCCTGTGCCGACAGAGGCAGGCGGTCCGCATGCAACCCCTTCCCTCGCCTCAGCACATCTACTAGACGACGACACGGAGGAGGAACTGCAGACGGCGGTCTCGCCGGGACTCGGCAAGATGGAGTAGACAAAACGAAGCAATGCTCCTTCCGCTGCGAGAGAAGAGTGGGAATATGCCTTAGTGCTGGCTGCTGTCCGCTGGCGGGCCCTGTTGTTGCAGATGCTTTTGCATCTTGCAGTCACATATTGCCCTTCGGCTGGACTACCAGTCGGCACTCTGGCATGGACCCACCTTCTCTTGACCTTGATGTTGGTGAAGAGACTGTACAGCCTGGGGACCCTTTTCCGTTTCACTGTTTCGGTCTGCTGTACCCAGTCTTATCCCTTTCCTTCCAGGGCACTACTGTTTCCAGTTTTGCAGTTTTATCGTGGTGGCCCACTTGCCATTCAATTCTTGAGGTGGAAGCTTTTCGGACAGGTGCGTCCAACACGTGCATCGGTGACTCAGGGGCCCGGGCCCTGTTTGAATATAAGTCTTCCATGCCGCACTCTCCGCGAGGTGCCTTTTGCAGTCATCCTTGGAGATCTACTGCGGGAGTTAGCCACCTACTTGGTGACTTGATTCCCACGGTGGTCTTTTTATCCTCCGCTGGTCCGCGACAGCATTTGTTTCTTGCTGTTTGCGGTTCGGCCCCGCCACAGCACTTCGGTGCTCCTTGCATCCTGTCTGCGTGTAAACACCAAGCGCCCAACACTCGTATCGGTGGCTCAGGGACGAGGGCTGGTGTTTGCGTAGTCGGTGATTTTCTTCGGTTTTTGCTGTGGACTTGTGGTGCCCCCTTTTTGGGGGTACTCTTCTTCTTGGTGTGCCTCGTGTATGGCATCCTTGAGTCTTTGACTTGGCTCAGTCCAGGCTTCGATGTCTTTCTTCGATGTCTCTCCTATCGAGCTCCCCTCTATGGGCAACTCCATCTCAGCAGCAATACGGTCTCATATTGGCGTGTTTTTGCTATCAGCCTGGGAGCCCTTCAGTATATTGGGCAGCTCTCCTCGGATGGGTTTTGCTCTGTCGAAGAAGTGGCCTTTTCGATAGGCTTGTGGCTCCCCTTGTGGACACTTTGGGTACTTGGGGTGACCTTGCACAGAGCATCGACCGAGCGCTGTTGTTGCAAAAGGCGTGACATCTCTGTCCACGCGCCTGTTCGTGCATGCCTCCAAGTTCTAGGGTCGATCACTGTCGCTGGTCGAGGTCCGCTGCAGTGGCATAAATGCAAGGTAGGCATTGTTAACGGCACTCGCCGCGGACCCCAGCCTCAAAGTGGCCGCAGTCCTTACGGCAACACATTCGGTGCTGCAATCTGCCTTCTTTTGTCCGCACTGTTCAGGGAGGCTGCCTTTTGCGAGGTCGAAGGTCCAGGCAGACTTATTGCCCGATCGTCGTGGGTCTGGGATGATGTAGGCCGTTCAGTCTCTCCCGCACGTATTGGGTTGGCAATGGGGACGGAGGGTATTACCCCCCCATTCCTTCAGCCTGAAACGATCTACGAGGATTGTGGTGGGTCCAGCAATGACGGTACTGCCAGTGCTCATCTGGCGAAGGTAGACGAGTTGATCGGTTCGATCATTGCCGCCCTTGTCTTCTGCTACATTGGACCATGCCTTTGCTCGCTTGTTAGACACCACAAGCTGAGTATGCTGCTTGCAGTTTTCGTTGTG
Organism: Symbiodinium sp. CCMP2456; assembly: GCA_905221635.1. Classification (NCBI taxonomy): domain Eukaryota; class Dinophyceae; order Suessiales; family Symbiodiniaceae; genus Symbiodinium; species Symbiodinium sp. CCMP2456. Next base: position 35,915 of record CAJNDV010029036.1, on the reverse strand, counting down.
CAGGGCCACATAACGATTGTGGGAGCTATGCCTACCAGCTCCCAGTCACCCCAGCACAGTACCCCTAACCTCAGCCTTTTTGCAGACCTGGCTGAAGTCATTGCCACTATGCCTGCCAAGACAAGGTCTCGCCCTCCACAGATGTCTTCACCCGTCTTGTTGCAGCCAGACAGCTCTTTCAGAGATAACATCGTGGCTGTGCTGCAAGAAGGGGCCGCTCTTGCAGAGCAAGCACCCAAGGCCCATTTTCTGGTTCTTCAGCCAGGATTTCCTAACAAAGTTTTGGCACTTGAGGAGCCTTTGCCCGAGGACTTCGACGACATCCTGGATCGAGTTCAGGCTGAGAACGGGGAGCCTTGCCTGCCTCCGCCTACTCAGATTGTGCCTACCTCGCCGCAATTGGATCCAGATTTCGCGTCGGTTGTTCGGATTCCAGACTGGACAGCTTCCTCGCATACCAGGGTCATTGTCCTTGATTTTACGGCTTGCGGGGGTCCGGCCTTCGCTACTTATGTGTGGGAGCTTATTGCGTACCATGACGTTGAATCATGGGCGGCTGCGCAACACTTAGACCACTGGGATGCTTACATTGCGGGCACGTTGATGCCCTTGAGAGCGGGATCCATGTCTCAGGTTCACTCAGGTGACGTTCTGACTTATATCCCCAAAGGTCAGATAATGCGCTCTGTCCCTGATTTTCGGACACAGGTTCCGGTCTACAATTGCTGGAGCCACTCCCCTGGTGCCTGCTTCTTGTCGAAGCCGCCAAAAGCATGGCTCTTTCTATATCAAGGCCAGACCAGGTTGCTGCAGTGGAGCCGTACTCCAGATGAGTCTTTGCTGCGTGCAGCAACGGGCTACACATACAGACAGCCTCAGCATCTCTCCTTTGGCAATCCGTCGCAGGGTGTTTTTGTCAGCCATCTCACGCATGATGGACATGAAGTGCATGGCGTCCTCGCAGCTGACCCCAGGTCCGAGGACATTCGCCCTGGGCCTAGACTAGGCGCTTTCATCTTTGTTGACGGTCGACAAGTTGCAAGAGATGTCAGTGTTAGGTTCATTGCAGAGGGGACCTATCCGGCAGACGATTTTCTGCGTCCTCTGATGCTCAGGATTCCTTCCGGCTTCATTGGGATTGTGCTTGTGCAGGGCGTCCCTTCGCATCAGGTGTCAGTGCGACATGGTGACGTTATTGTGTTGAGCATAGTAAGATCTGAGGAACCGGCAGGGTCAGAGATACGTGCACCCCCGCCAACAAGCGGTAACAGAAGTGATGTTTTAGGGACGGCTTCTGATGTCACGAGGGACAGCTCCCTGCTTGCCGCTCCCACTGTTGAAGTGGTCGATGGTCGTGCTAAGCTTTGGTTTGCTGTCTTTGTGCCTGGTTTCATGCCGGAGCTGCTCCGACTTGAACTTCCTATGCCGGCCTCTGTTGACGAAGCGGGGCAAGAACTCGCGCGGGTCAGAAGCCCTGATAGAACAAACCTTTTTGAGCATGTGGCCCCGGTGCAGCCACAGCCTTCAAGAGGTTTTGCCACTGTCGTCTCTATGCCCTTGTGGGCTGAAAGCCAGTGTGTTGTCCTGATTGACACCAGGTCTTTGGATCTGCGTCTTTTCAGCCTTGTCGTTGACAGGTGTATGCAGAGAGGCTCCTTCCTTCTGCAGATTGGTATCAATGTGGATGCCTGCGTTGACATCTATGTCAGTGGACACCTTGTGAACACAGACAGGCCCATACAGCATGAGCAGGGAGCACTTGTCATTGTGCAACCGGCAGGCTTAGCACACCCTGATGCGCTGACTCTGCAAGACATGCTTTTGCACCCAACAGGGTGGGACTTCACAGAGCCCAAAATTGGACCTTCTGCGCGTTTCAACTTCTTGGTGCTTCATGATGGGGGGGAGCGTGTACACAGCTATGATAAGGCTGCCGTCCGCAATGTTGAGGATTTCACCGTTTCGGCCGCTACCGCCTTGCAATACAAGCTGCATCGTACCACCCTTGTTTCGCCCAGCCCAGGAGTACTTGATTGTGTGCATCGAGGTCGTCCTTGCAGAGCGGTTGTGGTGCTTACTGAACAGCTGCCCTGCGTCCCTGTGCCGCCCGGGAGAGTCACCCCCGCCAAAAATATCGTCTTCCTTGACCAAAGAGGCGTTTTGAGGGGTTTTGACTGGATAATCCTTGATGGCGACTTGGTTGATCTCAACTGGCTGGAGGGCAGATATCGTGACAGCCTTCCGCCTGGCTGTCAGGTCTGCGTTCATGGTGGTTCCACAGTTTGGCAAGACGATACCACTAAGCTCAGAGTAAGCCATAGAATCGTCCTGAGGGTTGAATTCTATAGAGACACTGATGATGACACTGAGCACCACGAGGAAAGACCCTCAAGTGGTGAATCCGATGATGGAGACTCGGACTCCACATCCTCCAGCGAGACGACGTCCCAGCCAGATGGCGAGAGGGGAGGCAGTGAGTCTCCTCACGGCAACCCGCGTGGCAGGGCTGCCGTCCGCAGAGTTGACGGCCGCAACAAGCTGAGAGGCAGCCGATCGAGAAGTGGCAGAGAAAGACATTGTCGGTCTCTTCCAACAGCAGCCGAGCATCTTCCTGTCAACATTGCCGGCGGCTTTGGGCTTGCGTGCACGGTGATGCCAGTTGATGCCGCGTTCCCTCATCACTCGCAGACTGCTTCACAGCAACATGGCTGCCATACAGTGACTCAGTTCCTGCATGCAGTCCTGTGTCTTCTTCTTGCCGTTGCCACCTGTGTTGCTACTGTCTTTGCCCTGCTGGACAATCTGAGCGGCGAACCTCCCAACCCTACCTCGAGACCTGGTGGCCAAGATGCACCTGCTGCACACATTTCGTCGGTTGAAGGCGGTCTCCCTGCTTCCAGCGGCGGAGTGCCAACAGATGTGCCCACTGGGCCAGCAGACGCAGAACATGCCAGCTTACCTCCGGATCACGATGTAGATGCTGTGGATGTCTCCACCGATTACGGAGTAGAGCGTGACTTCGCCATGCATTTTCTTGTGCTCACGCCCGCCTATGTCTCGGAGCTGGTTCGAGTCAGTGTCGACATACCGGTCAGTAAAGCTGATCTCCTTGAGGAAATTGCACGCGTCAGGGATCCTGGGCAAGCGCACAGGTTTTCCAAACTGGTGCCGGTTGAGGTGCAACCTCCTCTCTCATTTGCATGTATACTTGCAATGCCCTCTTGGCCACACGAAGGTATCCCTATTTTGGTGACCTGCTTTGTACCTCCCTTCCGCATTTTTGCGGTAGTGGTGCCGGCCGTATTGACAGTGCCCGAGGTTCTGCGTCTTGTAGACATTCAGGACCCTAGTGAGGCACAGGTTTATGTGCAAGACCTTCCATGGCCAGTAGGGGAGGATATGCGCATTTACGTGCAACCAGGTGCGTCTATCATGATCTCGCCTCCCGGCCTGCCGTGTGCGCCCCCAGTCCAACTGCAGAGTCTCATCACTTCGACAAGTGGCTGGCATCCTGAACCGATACTTCCAGGGCCTTTTGCCGATGGGGTATGGTTGTTGACGGACCAAGCTCCGCGACGGTATGAAGCGACACGCAGACCGCGCACACCTATGTGGGTCCTTGTTGCAGAGACCCTCCACCTGCCAGCCTCTTCTCTGGTTTTCATGCCAGCTGGGCCGCCTATACGGAATCATGAGTTCCAAGGACGGCCGTCAAAACAGGTCTTTTTGGCAGTCCGAGCACTCGAAACGAACAGCACCCCCTTTATTCTGGATATGAGGCCCATCCTACTTGACATCCGTTGGGCCCATGCAGCAGATGGGAGAGCAGATGTTGCATCGATTGCTAGCAGGCAAGCCAGGCGTTGCCCTGCGGGGTTCTGTGTACGTATCTACGGCGGTTCGGGACCGAGGTCCGCTGCCAATCATTACAGGCAGGTCTTCCCGGGACAGGTGCTGACAGTCACTTTTGAACCGGATTGGGCATATGGTCTCCCTGACGCCCCGGATCTAGCGCCTCATGATGGTACTGATGGCGCAGATGACCATGCAAATGACGGTGACCCAGCCGATCCTGGCCCAGACAGGAACGATGCTGGAACTGGGGGCGCCCCAGGACTTGCGTTCAACACAGTCTTTCAGAGTTTCTACCATGGTGGTGATCGCAATGAAGGTCGAGTAGCCATGTGTGCCAAGGTTCCTCACAATGACGCCTTTCCTACAGGCAATCCTTGGTACACCCCTGTCCTCCCTTCGCTGTTGTGCTGCTTTGGAATGATCTGTTATTCTGGCAGCTTTCTCAAGGCTGCCGCACATGGAGCGAGTGCTCTTGGAGAAGTGCTGTTTGGCAGCCACGGCCCTTCACTTCTGGCCAATCTCTTCCTCTTGTGCCTTCTTCATCCGGCTTCCGGTGGGCATATGTGCAGGATTGTTACCCTTCGCTTCCTCATTCTCTGTGCCCTGCTGCAGCCAGCTGTCGCAATGCAGAGCCGTACAGCAAGGGGGAGTTCCCGTGCAGGGCCCAAGCCTGATGACGGCCTTCTTCCCAGCTTGTGGGAGATCCCCAGACCTTTATTCTGTCGCGGCATTTTAGAGGTGGATCCAACTGGCTCGTGGTCAGGTGATAACACTGTCGCCAAGACAGTTGCGGCAGAAGAGACAATACTGGTCCCAGGTGGTGCGGAAGGTGCAGGTGCTTTCGATGCTGCCTCTCTTTGGGCTGACGTCGTTGAATCGCCCATTTTTACCCTCCTTGATCAAGCCGTCAGTGAGCCAGACTCGCCGGCCTTCTTCCTTGCCGCCACGCTTCTGGAAACGCTTGTGGAACACTTTGGACTCCCGGCTCGGCCACAGCGAGAAGTTCAAGTGGCCTGGGTACCCACAATCAATGATGGAGCCGCTTGTCAGCCCGCTCCTACTGCGGCGCCGGAGATCGATGAGGCTGTCGCCGTTTCGGGTAGAGTTGATATGTGCGGCTCTGAGTATCGTGACTATGCCCATTCTACTGGGTCTCAGAGCGGCACCCCTATCCTCCCCCACGGCATCGCCCTCTCAACTTCTTCTAGAGAGTCAGGCTCTCACTTTGGTACCGGTACGCCAGTTCTGCAGAATAGTCCCGTTGACATTCGGCTTGCTGAGTCAATTCCGGTCACCCGTTTTCAGCAATCCTGCCTCGACCTTCAACGTCTGCTCACTTTCAGAGATGGCAGCGAAGTCGATTGGTTGGATAACGATATTGGAATGCTAACTGCGGATGTAGCTGTGCCATTAGAGTGGCGGACTCAATTCATCAATGTCAAGAGATGGCACGACGTAGGCATGCCACAGCCGTGGGCCATACATGTGTACACTGATGGCTCTGCGTCCGGTATTTCTGGCAACCCTGGTGACCTTTCGCCGTGCTCTTGGGCCTTCACGGTATGGTTTGATACTGATCAGGGTAGGCTCCTTTATGGTTTCGCCAGTGAAACATCTGCAGTTCCTGTTTCGCCTTACTCACTTGGCGAATGCGAGGAGACCGCGATTGTTGGTGAACAGCTTGCACTTGCATGGGGTTTTGCCTGGACCATCGAATTTGCAGGTGAATTTCAGGTGCCAGTAAATTTCCACTACGATGCGCAGGGAGCGGGTAAAGGTGCCTTCGGTGAGTGGCGACCACCCTGCCGTCTCGCCGTCCCCAAGGACTTGCCGGCCCTTGCCACCATACTTGTTCATTTTCGACAGCTTGCTGCTCAGGTTTGCCCACTGACACATGCCTATGTAGCTGCGCATTCCGGACACATCGAAAACGAGATGTCGGACCAGCTTGCAAAGCAGTCCAGGCGGCGAGAATGCAACTACTGGTGCAGAGTTGCGCCGCTTTGGCCAGCGCAGCTTGCTCGTCACGAGCTCCTTGCATGGGCGTGGATGCTGCGTAGTGCGTGTCATGACCTGCCGTCGCTTTTCGCGCTGGAGGCAGAAGCAGGCCGTTTGCAGCAACAGGACAGCAGACCCCGACGTGCTCCTGCTCCCGGCGTGATTCACCAAGAACAGGCAGCATGTCTCGCCGTGCTTGACTTCAAAGTTGTCTCTTACAACGTGCTTACACTGCGGGACCCCAAGGGTGCAGGCTGTGGTGCCGCGTTGCCCACTGGGATGTGTCTCACGGGCCGAAAGGAGATTCTTAAACTACAGTTTAGCAGACTCGGTGTCCTCCTTGTGGGACTTCAAGAAACCCGCACGCCGGACTCCTGTGTCCAGCCCGATGCAGACTTTATTATTCTGCAATCCGCATGCACCAGTCTCGGTGCTTTCGGTGTTGCACTTTGGGTCGCAAAGTCTGTTCCCTACGGCTACACAGGCTCCAAGCCACACTTCCTTCACCAGCAGCATTGCAATGTGTTCGGGCACTCGCCCAGGCATCTTGCTGTCGATGTCAATGCGCCACATTTGAAGCTGTCTGTCTTTGTCATCCACGCACCGACATTGGCTAACACTTCCCGACAGGAGGTGCTTGCATTCTGGAAGGCCAGGGCGACTGAAATTGAAAAGCGTCCTAAAGGTTCCGACTTTTTGCTCCTTTGTGATTCCAATGCCCGGGTTGGTACCATTCCCACCCCACACTTAGGAGAACTAGGGCAAGAGCCGGAAAACGAAGCTGGCGAACTTTTCCGAGACTTCCTTGCGAGGGTCGACGGCTACCTGCCCTCGACTTTCGACGAGCATCATGAAGGGACCCATGCCACATGGGCTTCTCCTTTCAACACCTTCCATCGTCTCGATTATGTAGTCACGCCACTTGCATGGTCTGGTTTCGACCTCCGGTCCAAGGTTCTGGACAGCTTTGAGTCTCTCCAGAAAAGAGATGATCACTGGCCTGTTCTCCTGCATTGCTCATTGGCTCGTCCCGAGGCCAGGCATTGGACTACCAAAGTAGTGAAGCAGATCTATCGACCTGCTCGTCCTTCGCCAGACGAGATGCCCGGCATCACCAGTATCCTGCAAGGATATCAAGCTCCCGACTGGGGCCTGGATGTTGATGACCAGTATGATGAGCTGGCAGCCTTTTGGCAAAGTACCGGGCAACGGATTGCTCCACCCGCTGAGGACGCCCCGAGACAGCCTTATCTCAGCGCATCCACCTACCGTTTGGTGCGGCTGCGACAGGAGCTCAGAGACCATCTTCGACGGGAAAGGAAGGAACGCCGGCGCAGGCTGCTACTGCTGGGTTTTGCTGCTTTCTGCATGCATAGCCAGGGTATCCATTTCCACGCTCGGCATGGGTCTGTGCTCTACAGATGGTTCGCTGCATTAGACTACAGTGAGGCTGAGGCTCTGTACAGGCTTATGCATTTAGGTGCCGCCCTCCGGAAGATCATTGCCATTGATCGAGCTAGATATCTGGCCACGCTTGCCGACGAGGTCCGGGTCCAGGACCTTCGAAATCCAGCGGCCCTATACGCCTCAGTTCGCAAAGCCTTTCCTTCTTCGAGATCTGGCAAGCGTAGCTTGTACCGTCCTTTACCAGCTGTATGTGCAGCGTCAGGTGACCTTGTTGTCGGGTCTGCTGACCGCACTGAGGTCTGGCGGCAACATTTCGCACGACAAGAGGCTGGAGTTGCGGTTACTTCGGAGGAGTACGTCGCTGCTTTTGCCAACTACAGGCGGCCCGCGGAATCCATTGTCTTCTCACTCGATGTGATACCGACCTTGGCGGAGGTCGAAAGCCTGATTCTCGGGATGCGTCGTGGAAGAGCTCCAGGCCCCGATTCCATCACCGTGGAATTCTTGCAACTGAATGCGCCACTCATCGCCCGACAGTTGTGGCCGGTTTTACTTAAGTCCAGCATTGGGCTTCGTGGACCCTTGACCTTTAGAGGCGGTGACCTTGTCCTGTTGGCCAAAAAGGCAGGTGCCACCTTCCAATGCAAGGATTTTAGGTCGATATTGGTCTCCAGCATTCCCGGCAAGGTACTGCATAGGAAGCTAAGATCGCAGCTAGTTGACCTCCTAGCTTGCTTTCGCCCATCGCTTCAGGCAGGTGCTATGCCGGGAGAAGGCATCGAGGTCATTACCATTGCTGCCAAAACCTTTCAGATGCTTCAAGAAGGAAGACGCCGACTCTGGGCGCTTACGTTCTTTGACTTGCAGTCCGCTTACTACCAAGTCATCAGAGAAGCACTTGTTCCGGGTTGCGAAGACGACTCCGCTCTTCTTCGTCTTTTTGACGCGCTTGACCTTCCCCCTAAGGCCCTAGAAGAACTCCGAAATCATCTTGAGCAGATTGCGCTCCTGCCACGTCTGGGTGCGTCGGAACACCTGACTGCGGCTGTCAGCGACATGTTCAGAGGATCCTGGTTCCGGATTTCAGGGAGTGCCTTGCTAACTGTCACCAAGCGCGGCACCAGACCTGGTGATCCGGCCGCAGACGTGTTATTTAGCTTGACACTCGCAGCGCTGTTACGAAGTCTGCGGACTGATCTGAACAAGCACGGTCTATTGCCGGACTGGCCTCAGCCCGACCGCCGGCATCCGTGGGCAGACGACGATGCAGACGATGACATTGGCTGCCCCGCCTGGGCCGACGACTTTCTGCAACCGCAGACGGGTGCCGATGCTCCTGACCTTGTTCAACGGGTGCAGGCCAGTGTGACGAGAGTCGTTGAGAAAGCCGCATCCATGGGGATGACAGTGTCTTTCGGCAGAGAAAAGACTGCCACTATGCTCCCCACGCGTGTTACACCACTCCTTGATGGTATCACGCAGGTTGCAGACGATGGGCAAATTTACATTCCCATCCGTGACTCTATCAACGGTGTTACACATAAACTGCAGGTTGTGCAATCGTACAAGCACCTAGGTGGAATCTTGGTCGCCAGCGTCTCTCCTTTGCCGGATCTGTATCACAGATTTGCGCGCGCCAACTCCGTTGTCAAGCCCTTGCAGCGTAAGCTCTTTTGCAACGGCGAGATCCCGCTTGCTACGCGGCGCTCCCTCCTCAGAGCACTTGCACTTTCCCGCTTCACGCATACATCGGCTGCTGTTGTCCTTCATGCGGCGTGCCATAGGCGCATTTGGGCGCAGCACTTTGTTGCACTTTGGAGGGCTCTATTTCGCCGCACGGCCGCGGACCATACAGAGCACTCCTACTCTGTTCTGCGGGCAGCGCAAGCACCTTCTCCACCGCTGGCTGCTGCGCTTGCCCGGGCATCCTTTCTTTCTGGGCTTACGGTCAAGGGTCCGAGATTGTTGGCCAGGCTGCTTTTCGATCACTGGGCCATCTGCCCAGCCACTTCGTGGCTGGCACAGCTAAAGTTCGATGTGCAGCAGGTCTGTCTTTATGTTCCGGGGGTGCGCAACCTTCTTCCCGTCGGACAAGAAGTAACTTCCATCCTTGACTCGTTGCTTGAGGACAATTCCTGGTGGCCCTCACAGGTGCGCCGTGCCGTCAAAACATTCAAAGCTGACCTGGAAGCTTGGCATCTTTCCAGGCAAGCCCGAGACACTGTGAGCCACGCCACGGTGTCTTCCCAGGTAGACAAGCCCTTTGAGTGTTACGTCTGTGGTGCCAGATTTGTTTTGCGCAAACACCTGGGTGTGCACCTCTCTCGCTCGCATGCGGTACTGGCCCCTACGCGGCACTTTGCTCCTCTGCCTTACTGCTTGTCCTGTCACCGTTACTATGGGACGGTGTCTCGAGTTCAGATGCACCTCAAGAGTTCAGACCGATGCCTCCGAAGGGTTGTCCACCTCATTCCGCCAATGAGTGTGGAGGAGATTAAGGAAGCTGAGGCGCCTGAGGTTCGAGCTCGCAAGCAGAAACGCGCTGGTTTGTGGAAGTGCTTCGATGTCCCGACTGCTTGTCCCCCAGCGTTTGGTCCACAGGCTCCCATTTGGGCCGAGCGGCGTCCTGACTGGAACGCATCAGAAGATGAGGTCCTTCTGTCGGCTTTACGTCCCACTTTTCGTCCCTTTGCATCCACTGTTGATTGGATCGAGCGCCACATTCAGCAGCGTAGCAAGGAAGGGCCACGAGGCACTTCTGCCTCTTTTTGGGACAGCAGACCCGTTTCACACAATGCATGAAATTTTGCGTTGCGCTATCTCACTGAGACAGCTCGAACCAACGTCAAGTCAAGTCAAGTCAATACTACTTTGGGGGTTCCTTATTATATAGTTATAGTATAGTGGGCCCCACAACCCTATTCTAATTATTAAGGCCCCCAATATAGAACCCTATTATGGATCCTTTATAGAACCCTTTAAGGAACCCTTTAAAGGAACCCCAAAGCCCTATTCGAATTATTCAGGCCCCTTTGTTCTTACCAGGCTGAAAACCCCAAGCAGCCAACCTCTGTTGCCCTGAGCCTTCAAATCCTCAAGACCCTAAACCCTAAACCCTAAAACCCTAAAACCCTAAAACCCTGAAACCCTAAAACCCTAAACCCCAAACCCTTAACCCTAGAACCCTAAAACCCTAAAACCCTAAACCCTAATCCCTAATAGTAGGAAAAAGGGTACCCTTATTATTTAAGGGGCTACTGGGGAACCTCGTTCAGTAACCTGAATGGAAGTCTCCTGTGTCTGGGCTTCCCAGCATCCCCGGCTTAGGGCTGGTTGAGTGCACTAGAGACTTGTTAATTCCCTAGTCTTTCAGTATACGAACAATATATCCACATACATATATATATATAAACACATATATATATATAGATAGATACATATATATATATATATATGTGGATATGCACATATATATAGAGAGAGAGAGAGCGTTTTTTTTGGGTAGGATGTTGAGCAGTTTTCATTGAGGTCTAGGGTCGTGGGCTAGGGTTTTCAGGTTTAACCATATAGATAGTAGTAGGGTTTTGTAGGGCAAGCGTAGGTCTTATCCGGCTTACTTGAACCTCCCCCCGAAGTCCCTCACAGTGCCCTTATAGTGTCTATACTCGCCTTAATTGCTAGCGCCCATAGAGTTTTGCGATAGTACCAACGCCTTACACCCTAAACCCGAAGCCCTAAACCCCAAAACCCCTAAACCCCTAAACCCTAAACCCCGAAACCCCTAAACCCTAAACCGCCGCCGAGGGAAAGGCTTTCACACCGAAGAAGTGCCACTGCCCCTGGCCCAGGGACCTTTGCTTTAGGGTTTGAGGGTTTAGGGTTCAGGGGTTTGGGTTTAGGGTAGCGCAGGGATCTTAAACAGTAGGAGCAGGGTGTCCACAGAGTCGTAGAGGTGTTTTGTAAGGTGTTCAGAGGCTTCTGTTCGATGGGCTGATGGGGGTGCAACATCGGCGCCTGGATAGTGAGTCGACTCTCGACTTCGTGTGCATAGCATATCTATAACACGGCCAACATGCGACGGATTCGAATCCTTGCATTTTCCAAGGCGGCTGCCTAGGCTTAGAGCTTGGAGGAGTTCAGACTCACGGGTTTTCCAGGAAAGCCTGACCTGGGCCTTTTCGCAGTCAGTTCCGGAAGCTTGAAGAACTATCCTGATACCCCAAACCCCCTAAACCCCCTAAACCCCCCTAAACCCCCCTAAACCCCCCTAAACCCTAAACCCTTTAGCCCTAAACTCGGAGGCCCTCGTGGTAGTATGTAGGCTGGGTTCTGGCGTACCATACTTGAATACCTTTTTGGGACCTCTTCCTTAAGGGAACCATTATGAAATTAAAGTCTATACCTTTTTCTCCCTGGTTACTTCAAGGTCTAGTAGGTGTAGACTAGGATTTGGGCTCCGGGTTTACCAGATCCTGGGTTCCCCCCAAATCCAGCAACTTGGAACAGAAAAGTGTCCGCCTGAAGCCGTCATGTAGGAGCCAACATATAGTTAGAATAGGGTTTAGGGTTCAGGGAATGTAGGAGCCCCAATAATTAGAATAGGGTTTAGGGTTTAGGGTATGTAGCCTTAATAATTAGAATAGGGTTTTCTGGGGAATTCCTTTGAAGGGTTCCTTTGAAGGGGTCTATAAGGGCTACTAGAAGGGCCCCTCAAGAGAACTGGATCTGATCTCAAGGGTTTAGGGTTGAGTACACCCTAAAATAGGGTTTGGGGTTTAGGCTTTGGTACACCCTAAATTAGGGTTTAGGGTTGAGTACACCCTAAATTGGGGTTTTGGGTTTAGTACACCCTAGATTGGGGTTTAGGGCTTAGTGCACCCTGAATTGGGGTTTAGGGTTTAGTACACCCTAAATCCTAAATTGGGGTTTAGGGTTTAGGATCTGATCTTTTGTTTTTCATCCGTCCTGTGCCTTGGATACAGTCGTGCAGCTCTCAAGTGCTTGCTGGGCGTTCGAGCCTTCTTGTTGTGTTACAAGGTCTCTAAGAGGATCCTCACAAGTGTATGCCGTTTTGGGGTTTAGGGTTTAGGGTTGGTGTAACAGGCAAGGAGCCCGCTGTGTCGTGCGATTTAAGTTCAGGGTTTCAATGATGCATTTGTTGAGCGTTGATTTGCAACCGCATGGACGGGCTCCTAAACAGTCAGTCCCCACAGTTCCGGGGCCTGGATCTTTCGGTATGGCGTGGGTTTAGGGTTGAGGGTTTAGGGTTCAACAGTCAGTCAACAACTTGTTTCAAAGAAAACTTTCGACTCAACTTTACCTATTTCGGCTTATCTACCGTGGCAATGATGGTTGGCTTGCTAAGCTCTTCATCCGAACCCCCTGAAGAGATCTACACAATGAACCCCTCAAAAGCATCCTACCAGTGTCTGAGTCAAGATACGTATAGAAATAGAAGCCTGAATAGTTACCAATATTATGCCTCGGGGCTCCTGTATGTAATTATAATCTGTATAATATGGGGGTTCCAGAAAATAGGGGACCCTAATATAGTACCCTAAATAGTAGGATCCTTATTATAAGGACTCCAAAATAAGGTACCCCTTATTTTCGGAAACTCCCATACACCCCAGCGGCCCTAATCTAGTCTACCAGAGCCCTGTGTCAGCTTGTTTTCAAGGGAGGATCTCTTGGATCCTTGTCGGGCAATGCCCAGGGAGCCCGATACCCCCTTAAGTTAGGAATAGACCTTAAACACTAATAGTAAGGCCCTTATAATTTCAGGCATATCCCTTATTCAAGGGGTATTCTAATATTAAGGCCCCTATAATTTCAGGTAAATCCTTTGCTTAAGGGGTGTTGGGTTCTCTGGGTGGAAGCCACAGCCTCAGGGCGAAGCAGCTATGTCGGAAGATCGCCAATGAAGAAGTGTGCACATCCCAGAGCGCTGTCGCAAGATTCGTTGAATTGAGCAGTTCAGCTCCGTCTATGATCTTAGGTATAAAGCTTTGACATTTAGGGAATACTTCCAGTGTGGTTCGATTTTCCGGTGCCTGAACTTCAGGGACGAAGCGAACAGTCCAGACTCGGGTTTCAAGCATCCTAAACGGATGTAAGTTTGCTTTCCTAAACCCTAAACCCTAAACCCCCTGTTCTGTTGAAGGGCGTTGAGGAATCAAGTCGTTGGCCATGTTCCCATGGAGGCTAGTTAGGGTTTAGGGTTTAGGGTTTAGGGTTAACCCTAAACCCTAAACCCTAAACCCTAAACCCGGCTAGCCCCTGAAGACCATACAGACTTTCATGCAGCCTAGCAGCCGTAGAGGGACTGTAAAGGGCATGTAAGCAATATAGGGGCCTCCGTAGTTGCCTATACTATTTTGGGGGCTCATTATTATTATTATTATTATTGTTATTATTATTACTATTATTATTATTACTATTATTATTATTATTATTATTATTGCTCTATATATATATATATATGTATAAGTATGATATACCCCAAAACCCTATTCTAAGCATTATAAGGTCCCCTACATGACTACTTAGCCCTTCCGTTGGCTGTCAGCCCGATGGCCAAAACCCTTGCGGCATCATCCCCGAGGCCCGCAACCCGACATCTGCCAAGAGGGTTTAGGATTTAGGGTTTAGGGTTTAGGTTTAGGGTTTAGGTTTAGGTTTAGGGTTTAGGTTTAGGGTTTAGGATTTAGGGTTTGGGGTTTAGGGCTTAAGGTTTAGGGTTCAGAGTTTCGGGGTTAGAAAACATCGAATCATGAACTCTTCAGGGTTCGAGGTGTGAGTTGTGGGCAGTCTTCCCAAAGCCCTAAACCCTAAACCCTAAACCCTAAAGGCATGTTGTCTGGCCTTTGGGTCCCCTTATCGTCTTCCGGGGCACCCTGATACCTGCTCTTTTGGGGTCCCCAGAGACTCCCAAACCCCTTAATTAAGGAATCTACCTTAACTTATAGTAGGAACCCTAGTAAGAATTTTGGTATATTCCTTGATTAAGGGGTAAATTGGCGTCTCTGGGTCAAAGTGCTTCCAAATCGTCATGGCCAGGCCTTTTTCCAGGTGAAGCTGGCATGCTTAGGTTCTGGTTTAGGGTTCAGGGTTTAGGGTTTTGGGATGCTTGGGCTCTGGTTTAGGGTTTAGGGCCTGGGTAAACCCTTGACCCTAAACCCTGGTGTAGGGAGATAGTGACGTCTCTGACAGTGTGCCGAGGTCTGAAATCGATTCCCAGGGCGGCTTTTTCAGGCTGGTGCCGCTGGGTGTAGGATCTGGGTGTGGGAAACCCTGCGGCTTGGTCCTGTTGGGTTACACCCTCCCGTTTATTGTAGGGTTTAGGGCTAATGGTCGGGTTTAGGGCCATTAGCATTAGCGGTGGGGTTTGCAATTTGGGTGTGGTGCTCCGTGGGCTTTAAGCTCTGATGTTCCAAACCTTGCACCCACCGGCTAGGTTGGGGCCGTCCTTCACCTTGAGGAGTCTTAGTAGTGTTCCTTTACCCTCGTATTTCACCTTTTCCTTTCTTAAGCGGATGAAACACGCAGCTTGATAGCTGAGAAAGTTTCTGCACGGAAACAGACAGTCTTCAAGGTCTTTTGCCTTGAGCGGCTCAAGAATCCAGGCCAGAGCCGCTCCTTGGCTAACGGGGTCGATCCTGAAATTGCGGGGAATCCGAAGAGCAACCGCAAGCCCAGGGACTTGAAACCCGACTCTCGTAAAGAGTCGAGGCCCAAAGAGCCAGATCAGAATTTCTGAGCAATGTGGGGATGAAAAGCAGTCATGCTGAAAACTCTCCGAAACTGCTGAAGGACTCTGGTGATATTCAGTATCTTTCTTAATATGTATGTTTCTAAAGCCCTGGGCTGCGAATACGCTTCGCAGCTTCCTGGCAGCCACAAGCCAACGCCGCAGACCCTCAAATCCCCAAGCATAGTGTAGGGGCCTAAGAAATTAATGGTTAGAATAGGGGTTTGAGGCCCATCATACTAAAATCATAATAAGGAACCCCCAAGAAAAAGTATTGTTGATTATTTAGGCCCCTACATTAGCAAAACCCTCCCGTTCAAGCCCGTAAACATCCTGAGAACCACACCAAACGTCCCAAAAGCCGTTAGAAAGCAAACATCCCTTAAACCCTAAACCCTAAACCCTAAACCCTAAACCCTAAACCCTAAACCCTAAACCCTAAACCCTAAACCCTAATCCCTTAGCAACCCTAAGCCTGAACTAAGGCCCTCATAAAGCAAACATATCCCTTGGCACCCCTACCTTAAGAACCCAAAACCTACTTTTTTGTAGGGTCCCTATGAATCCCATATTAGGGCTCATAATTAGAACCTACAAAAAAGTGGATTTTGGGTTCTTAAGGTAAGCCTAAACCCCTAATGCCCCTAAACCCTAAAGCCCTGAACGCCTTAAACCCATTAAACCCATTTTCCCCTAAACCCCCTAAACCCCCTAAACCCCTTAAACCCCTTAAACCCTTAACCACTTTAAACCCCTGAAACCCCTTAAAACCCTAAAATCTTTAACCCCCTGAAACCCCTAAAACCCCTTAAACCCTAAAACCCCCTTAAACCCCTGAAACCCCTAAAACCCCTTAAACCCTATAGAGCCCTTCGCTTCCCTCAAAAATCTCTAAGGGCTTTAGGAGGGACCCTGAATAGGGGTTTATAAGGACTATACAATGGTTATTTAAGGTAATGGGATTAAGGGTCCCTATTAGGGGTCCCTCCTAAAATCCTTAGAGAAACCCAAAACCCTAAGCCCTATGCCCTAAGCCCTAAACCCTAAACCCTAAACCCTATAAACCCTAAACCCTATAAACCCTAAACCCTATAAACCGCTAAACCCTAAGCCTTAAACCCCGGACGGGATCGCGGGAGATTGCGCACCAAGAAGGACCGAGCAGGGAAGCGGCATCCTGTAACTTCGCCTTTCGGCTCCCTGTGCATTTAGGGTTTAGGGCTTAGGGGTTTTAGGGTTAGGGTTTAGGGTTTAGGGTTTAGGGTTTTTAGGGTTAGGCTTTAGGGTTTAGGGTTTAGGGTTTTTAGGGTTTAGGGGTTTAGGGTTCGGGTTTATGGTTTAGGGTTTGGGGTTTAGGGTTTAGGGTTTAGGGTTTAGGGTTTAGGGTTTAGGGTCTCTGCCAAGATTCTATATGGCTTCCTCAATCGGTTCTGAAAGGCTTCTTTAGGGGTTCTAGGCAGGGCTACCTAGAGAAAGAGGGAATGAGTAATGCAGGATATCTAAACACCATACTCACTCCTAGACTATGCTTCCTGGACTATGCTGGCAAGCCCAAACCTGAAATCCCTCGACGCCAACATGATCGCTCGTACACTTCCAAACCCCCACAGCTGCCAACGGCCTCGAATGAAAGCCCGAACCACCAAACTCCTAAACCCCAAACCCCGGAACCTTACTCATGTACAAGCTTGAACAATTACCAATTCTATGCGTATGCTATGATATACCCAACAACCCTATTCTAATTGCTAAGGCCGTAAAGCTAGTGCTGCACCTTGAACCCTTCTTTAAGCCCTAAACCCAAAACCCTAGGGCAGTAAACCCTAATCCCTAAACCAGTCCCCAAACCCTGAATCCTAAACCCCTAGAGCAGAACAACAATCAGCACTAGACCCTTCCATGTAACCGTACCGGAACTTACCCGGCGCAGGCGTCGGCGCCTTGAACCTTATAAATCTACAAGCCTGAAGATTTACAACTTTATACTTGTGCTATGACATACGAAAAACCCAATCCCATTTTTGTAAGCCCTCTTCTGCTCGGACTGATCCCTTCGGAGCGTTTGCGCCTTGAACCAAGTGTCTGTGTGTCGCTTCAGCTTGTACCGCCCACGCCAGTCCTGACGGTCTCTGGCTTTAAAGGCTGGAGCTTAGGTCTTTTAGGGTTTAGGTCTTTTAGGGATTTTGGGTTTGGGTTTTGAGGGTTCAGGGTAGGGTTTAGGTCTGTTGTCGTATTTAGAGCCGGCCTAGGGCTTTTTGGGGTTCGAGGCTGTTGGTGTTTAGTGCTCTTTGGGCGGTCTTTTCTTCTGAATGTCTCTTGAAAAGGAGCCTCAGGGCCTTACTCGTCGCCCAAGAAACCTACCTTCTCCAGGAAGGATGTTAAAGAAACCAAAGCAGGGAAGGTATGAGCATCCACAAACAACTTCGGAATCCCCTAATATAGGGGCTTTCATAGTTAGAACAGGGTTTTGGGGCTCCTTATGATAATTATGGTATAATAGACCCCAGCACCCTATTTTCAATATGTTAAGGTCCCTGTGTTATATAAAGGATCCTTGCGAGCTTAGTAAACAGCTTATAAACTCCCGCCACGGTTTACGGTTTAGGGTTCAGGG
>CAJNDV010029025.1:37897-48211 GCA_905221635.1 Symbiodinium sp. CCMP2456 | reverse complement strand
CATACACAGATAGACATCCTTCCGATTTTTTTATTTCGCAAATCTACACATGTCTACACTAAGCCTCATTTCAACTTATAAATTTCACTCACTTCTGATACCCCAAAACAGATCCAAGGGTTTCCCAAATCCTCCCTGATACCCCAAAACAAATCCAAGGGCTGCCCAAATCCTCCGGATTCTTAAGCCGTGGCATGCGTAACATCATGTGATACCTTTTTAACCTCTGGTTGCCTGCATTAATGCCACCGGTTTTTTCAAACATGCACCTACAATAAATTCAAACATTGGATATGCCCGACCTCTC
Organism: Symbiodinium sp. CCMP2456; assembly: GCA_905221635.1. NCBI lineage: Eukaryota > Dinophyceae > Suessiales > Symbiodiniaceae > Symbiodinium > Symbiodinium sp. CCMP2456. The sequence goes on along the minus strand of CAJNDV010029025.1, from coordinate 47,904 downwards.
AGTCGCAAAAACCGAAATCCTCAGAATTGGAAGACATGTCTTTCTTCAGAATGGCAACACCTCCTCGTAAGCATACATCTGCTTCCACTGGCCCATCAATTTCAAGAATACCTAATCCCTCCTTTCTTCGGTGCATTTGCAATGCGATTCAAACTGCCCCCCAAACCTTGAAATCCTCAGAATAATCAGTAACGCACGCACGCACCCACCCACACACACACACACACACACACACACCTCTGTCTCTCTCTCTCACTCTCTCTCTCTCTCTCTCACTCACTCACTCACTCACTCACTCACTCACTCACACACTCACTCACTCACTCACTCACTCACTCACTCACTCTATCTGTCTATTTCTCTCTCTCTCTGCATCTGTCTGTCTCTCTCTCTCTCTATCTCCCTCCCTCCCTCCCTCCCTCCCTCACTCACACTCACACTCACACTCAAACTCACACTCACACTCACACTCAGGCACACGCTCACACTCACTCTCACTCTGACTCTCACTCTCTCTTTCTCTCACTCTGTCTCTCTCTCTCTCTCACACTCTCGTCTCTCTCTGTCTCTCGCGCTTTCTCTCTGTCTTTCTTTTTTTCTTTCTCGGTTGAGGGCCGGAGAGCTGCACCTGCGCCTGCTACGCCCTTTGCGGGGCTAGTTTGTGTTTCCACATACTTGCTTGTCGGTTTGTATCTACGTTGAACGGACACGATCCCATGGGTTCAATCCATGACATGAACGTACTTGTGTGTTTATGTAGGTAGGTAGGCAGGGAGGTAGCTAGGTAGGTGGGTAAGTAGGTATGTAGGTAGGTGTGTGTGTGTGTGTGTGTTTGTGTACATACCTACATACATACAAACATACATACATATATACATACATATATACATACCTGTCTACCTACCTACCTACCTACCTGCCTGCCTGCCTGCCTGCCTACATACATACATACATACATACATACATACATACATACATACATACATATATGTATATATGTATATGTTTATACAATGAAACCAGTTGTTTATCTGAGCTTTCCATCTCCGGATCTACTGCGCAGGGTAGGGCACCAATCCTGGAAACATTCCTTGAGGGAACCCGACAAGGAACCTAAGACTTAGACCTCCAACCCCCACTAGGGAAGCCCTGAAGGAAGTCTTTGAAGGAATCCTAAACACAAACCGTATATCAGTCATGGCCCTGATAGTAGCCCTATTATAGTGACCCTAAACCCTAAACCTTAAACTCCAGACCCTGCACCATAGACCCTAAACCATAAACCCTAAACCCTGATAGAACCCTAAACCCTAAACCCTACAGAACCCTAAACCCTACAGAACCCTAAACCCTAAACCCTTATAGGCCGGTGAGGGAACTTGAGACCACTCGGCCCCCAGACCTGGGCCCGGCTTTTCGCGGAGTTCAGGTGCTGCATAGACACGTCGCCTTCCTGAGGCAACGTCGGAGGGTCGAGGGTTTAGGGGTTTAGGGGTTTAGGGTTTAGGGTCTAAGGGCTGAGGGTTTAGGGGATTGGGGTTTAGGGTTTAGGGTTTTGGGGTTTAGGTGTTTCGGGGTTTAGGGTTTAGGGGTTGAGGGTTTACGGGATTGGGGTTTAGGGTTTAGGGGTTTAGGGTTTAGGGTTTAGGGTCTAGGGTTTATAAGGGTTTAGGGTTTAGGGTAAGGAACTGTCTACTTGGAGGGTCATGGGTAGTTATAAGTGGGGTTATAAGTCCCCTAATATGGGTTACAACTATAGTTACCCTACTTATAACCCCATTTATAACTACCCATGAACCTCCAAGTAGGGTTTAGGGGTGTAGGGTTTAGGCTTATGGGCTGCAGGTTCGGGGTTTATAGCTCGGGTTTCGGATATAGTTTCAATGCTTGCAGAATTCGAAGTACACACATAACGAACCTCTGTTGGTGAAGAGAAGTACTGTCACAGTCTGCACGACATCCGAGGTTGGAGGATTGATGAGTGAACCTTATGTGAACGAAGCTTTGCGTTCCGGGAACGCCTCTTGAGTAGTTCCCAAACGCTTGAAGGCGAATGCTGTACAATCCTGGAAGTACAGAAACAACTAAACCCTAAACTCTAAACCCTCAACCCTAAACCCTAAACTGTGTGAATTGTTCCCGGATGGAGGGTTCAAGGCATGCGGTACTTTGAAGAAAGTTACTGCCACAACCGAGCAGTCTGAGAAGCCATTTAATGATCGATTTCACAGTACCCGGTGCAACGGATGCACAGGGCTTGTGGATAGTAGGACCCGCGTCTGCAGAAAGTGAGTGGCTCCTCCTTTCAGAAACTGCCGTGGAATTCTCGTCTGATAAACCCTGCCTGCGCCAGTTACAGGCGCCCTACCCAAACCATGAAGTATTCCCGGACAAGGGCTTGTAGATTGCGAGAAGAATCACAGGTTCCTAAACCTTGATCCCTCAACCCTAAACCATTAAGCCTTAAACCCTGCCCCTACACCTCTAAACCCTTCACCCCGCACCGTTGGCAGGATGTCGGCAATTGACTGAGGCCCGAGCAGCATGCTTCCTCTCCAGCTCGCGCCTTAGCTTCGCACGGCTTACGGCCGACCCGAAATGCGAAAGAGCCCAAAGAGGGTTCAGGGCTTGGAGGGTTTAGGGTTACTGCGCCGAACGATTTGGTTGTGGCTTTTCGGGTCGAAGATTGTGGGTTTTAAGGACTTAGAGTCTATGGGCTGATAGGCTTCGTGAAGGGCCCATGAATTCGGATGCAGGGCCTGTGAACTACCCGAGGGGTACTTGGGGGAGTACGGAATCAAGGCCGATAAAGATGAGGGACCTGGGACTCGAACGCTATGAGCTTGCCCGGGGCCTATCTTAGGGTTTAGGGTTTAGGGTATACTTCTACCTGACATAGAAGCCTGCAACTTGGAACATCATTATGCTCATGCCCCCACAGTAAAGTATAGAGTGTCCCTGTATGAATCCTCCTTTTTCGGAGCTTAAAGTGTGGTCTCCGTTGTCGGTGTACGATCCTACAAAGAGAACCAGGGTAGCCAAACACTTTGGAGACCACTCGGTACTTCCTAAACCCTCAAGCCTTTATGCAAACTTTATAGAATCCCTGGTAGGACCCCTTACAGACCCTAAAACTCTGGTAAAACCCCTTATAGATCCCTTGGAGGAGTCTTTTCCGGAACCAGAGGGTCGATTGTGTAGGGAAGCCCGCAAAATTCAACCACTAAGCCGTTCAACTCTAAGCTCCTAAATTCTAATTTAGGAGCCTTGATGATGTGAAGAGGGTTGTGGGGAACATATACTATAGACGTATCAGGGAACGCGAAGGGAACAAAGCCAATCATTCAGGCCCCAGTATCAGGGATGCTTATCTCAGTGAGTTTAGGGTTTTGGGGACCTAGGGATCTGATGTAGGGGCCTTGATAATTAGAATAGGGTTTTGAGGGTTCCTTACTATAATTTTAGTATGTCATAGTATAATGCACCCCAAACCCTATTCGAAGTATTAGGGCCCGCTATATCAAGCTTGGTAAGTCTTGAACCTAGAGTCGCCAAACACGGCGTCTGGAGTATCTGAAACGGAGGCTCAGGTACTTTCAACTTCAGACTATTAGGATTTTAGTATTTAGGGTTTAGGGATTCAATTTCAGCTTATTAGGATTTAGGATTTAGGGTTTAGGGTTTCAATTTCAGACTATTAAGATTAAGGGCTTAGGGTAATGACTCGTGCGAACGTCCGGTCACAATCATAAGATGCGGACAGAGTGGGCACGTGGGGCAAGGACTGCGACGGAGACAGCTGGCGATTGAACCTGACGGCGGATGCATGGTTTGGCCCCGGCATCAGGATTTGCCGAAGCCGAATCCAGCAGTGATAATAATTCTAAACGTACAGTATCAAGATGACTGGTTTAAGTGTTGTTCATATAAAGAACTGCAGAATAATCACAATAATATGAGAATAATTAAGATAGTAATGAAAATCACAATACAGCCAACTCAAAGGAAGCTCTCGGTCCAGCTCCGTAATGCGACTACATCCTAGACTCAACCGAAGATAAGGGCCGACATGATCGTACCATTAGGGTTTAGGGTTTCAGGGAACTGTCTACTACGAGAGTAGCCCTGCGTTATTGAAGGTAGGGAAGTTCCCAGATTCACACAGAAAGCCAACCACCGAAATGCCGTAGATTGAGGGCGTGCGTGTTTGGCGGAACACAAAGAGAGAGCGAGAGATAGAGTGAGATAGAAACAGAGCCGGAGGTTGAGCGAGAACAGAAGGGAAGATAGGGAAAGAGAGCAGACATGTGTGCGGGAAAATGAGAAACGGAGAACGAGAGAGACTCATACTCGTGTGTTATGACAGGGACTTTTAGGGTTTAGGGTTTAGGGTTTAGGGTTTTGGGTCTAGGGTTTAGGGTTTAGGGTTTAGGGACAGGGACTGCGAAAGGCATCAGCATTTGGGAGAAGCCACATGTGCTGGCATGGGGCAGCTCTAAACCAAGGAGGGTTGAACTCTACGGTTGTGGGGTTCTCAGTGCAGTTGCCGGGGCAGCTGGGAGTCTACACAATTTGTAGCATTCTGGAGCCCACAATGGGTACGACTCGGATTCGACTTGTCAGTGTTGTTGGAGATGCAGCGTCTACTTTCACGAATCAAACCGTATTCTGTAATTGGCTTGGGGGTGTGGTTCTTCAAAGTAGGGGTTCCGCATTGAATCCCCTATCTGATCATATACTGCTAGGGTTCAAGTTTAGGGTCTTGTCTCAATGTTTTGTCCTGTCGGATTATTAGTAGATCCTCTTACATGATGCTCACATCCCTAGGTACACCATAGTACACTTTGACATATTCAAATCTACTACAACATTCTAGAATATTCTATCATTCTCTATGATATTCGGAAACATATACTAGAATTTTTAATTGTACCATACTGTACTATGCCTTTGACTATACTACCATATCGCAACTCCAATTTCTAGACACTGCGCAAGCCCGCAGACTCTGGAGCCCTGGGATCCGGACTCCGCGTCTTTCGCGAGGCCGTTCTTGCGAACTTCCTTCCGGGGTTCGAGGTTTCAGAGTTTAGGGTTTAGGGCGTTTCGGGCAGTCAAACCTAAAACTTTAAGAGACTAAAAGCCTAAAGCCCTAAAGCACAAGAGCCCCAAACCCCAAATAAACCTAAACCCATGATAAACCCTAAAACCCCAAACAAATCCGCAGTGGATTTCCCATAGCTCAGCGGAAGCCAATTTCCAATTGCACCAAAACCTTCCAGCCGAGGTTAAGGGGCCTCATAATCATTAGAATAGGATTTTGGGGCATCTTACATACGTTCGCAAGAATCTGGAGTTTCACAAAGATATGTTTGTTTCGACCAGGGCGGACAAGATGGGAGAGTACCTGAAGCAGCTTTGTGTACGAAACGCATGGAGCATCCTAGCCGACAACACTTTACATGCAAGGGGCCGGTAGGCTTCTGCTGTGAGTTTGAAGCTGAGGTGCAGCTGCATGACGCATTCTTCTGAGTTTGCTTTGCACCAGGTTTGCTTCACGACATACGTTCATCCCAACACCATCCCAAAGCATCTCATGGCAAGAAAAGTGCCAATAGTCGACCGCGGACCCACTACCAACCAACACCGCGAAATCCAAAAGCTTTCGATTCTGGACCTGTGCCAGTGGCCGCAGTTGTTACTCTACTTCCAGATATTATTGTTATTCGCCTAGATGTCTAACGACGAATCACATTTCACAACACTACAGAAAGATGATGTCCCGGCCTCCCGCTCATCAGATTTCTGCCGCTGCCAATCCTAATGGGGCTCCGGCGGCGATCTTTATGTGTACTAGCCTTCAGGGTCGGGATCCGGGAGGCACCGCTTTGGAGGCATGGAATTCGGAAGTCGATGCTCCCGCGCAGACGTATGTGGCGAATGGCGGTGCTAGGTGTAAAGAAGACTTTGGGCAGGATGGGCGGCACGATTCTTGGCTCCACCTTCTAAAGCAGCATGGAAAATAGCGGCAAGGGCGTGTGTCTGGCTTGCTAGTTCCAGCAGAAGCTCGCCAAGAACATAATTAGCCGGCAATGGGAAGCAGTCACAGACGGTCCACCAAGAATACATTAAGCCCCTCTAAAGTGCAAGGTAGACTTCTTAACTCAGGGGTGTTGCGCTCTCCGGGGTGTCATGTGAGCATGCTGGTATCGCTGCAGAAGTTCACGAGACACATCTGAACCTGCCCAGCCTAGCGCTCAAAAACAGCATGGTCTTTGAGCCGCTCCCTAACAACGCATTAATGACATGAATGTCTGGAATCGCCAACAACCTAATTTAATCCTGATCGCTAAACCCTACATTGACCTACCAGGACCTCCAGGAAAACGAAACACCGCCTGTGACAGGTTCAGGCAAATTCTCTCTTCCACAAGCTTTGGCCAAGTTGCACGACTGACGGACAGGTCCTCCTCGTTTAAGGTGGACCTGTTGCGTTGGGGGAGCAAACCAAAGCAGCAGGACCAGATGGGGAAAGAGCGGTGTGAGAAACACATGCATTCATAGACACAAGCCGACACATGTAAGCACAGGTGGATGTGCAGCATGCACATGTTTCTGCATAAGCCTGATTGCTGCAGGTGTTCAAGCATGCCCTACCCCTCATAGAAACTATGGACACTGGGCTGGCAATCGAAACTTAAGGTGACGAAACAGGAAACCAACTAATAGACCTCGAAACAAGAACGGTGACCAGTACCATCAATCGTTGTCGTGGAACTACTAGACAACGGAGTCAGTCGGAACTGGTTGTGTTGGTGGCCACTGGCAGCAGAATGCTATTAGCGGCAATTTTATCGAAACTGGTGCACTAGCATATTAGCAGGAGGAGTGGGCAGCAGGGAACCACTAGCTTCAATACCCATGGGCCGGCAATTACAAAGTTAGCAACTGCAGCCTCTAGGAGGATCATCTGAGATGCAGTTGTGCCATAGCTGCTACAGGAACAACACAAGGCTAAATAGACGTAACAGATTGAATCACTGGCGTGGGGACTACAACACAAGACCACGTCCGGGAGGCTTGCATGTGCAATACATAGCAGCTGCATTGCCACTAGTTACGGGCCGAGGAACACTTTCGTACTGAGGTTCGTGCAAACAACACAAAACAAGTGCTGCCGAATATTGGGATGGAGAAAAGTAGCGGCTTTTGGATCCAGAACCCTTCTGTGCGGTTCGGGCTGCGGCCTAACCTAGAGCTGGGCAGTGATATCAAGCTCTGCCGATGATTTTCGACATCCGGCCGCTAACGAAAATAACGTACGATGTGTTCTAAGGAGCCGTGCATAACATACATCGAAAACAGAATGTAAACAACCCTCAACCCTAAGCTTTCATAACATACAAGGACCTAAGTTGAGGCGCAGGCGACTTTCGCGGAAAATCGGATCCTGATCGCTCAGGCAGCCTGGGGCGTAAAGAGGCTCAAACGGTGGGTTGCAGCGCGTTTGCGACTCGGAACACGAGGGACAAGCATGTCGAACAAGCCTCGCAAACGTCGCTGCTCAAGTCATCCGGTTTCAACAGAGCTTCGGGTGTTCTAATTCGAAGGACTTGCTGGCAATTAGACTGCCTGTTGCGATAGGCTTGCTACAGGCGGTGATTTAGAAGCTTCGTGCACATCGGCAGGAGCACCGCATGTCTGCAAGGTTGGTGTAACCATGGTCTGACAGGGTGCAGCTTGAAGGCTTCGGGCTTGAGATATAGCTAGGTGTGAGAGAATTCCCGATATAGGATCCTAACGTACACTTTACATCCCCCAAAATTACAGCTGACATATTCAAAGAAGTACTATAGTAGGATACGATAAGGCTTTTGCAGGAATGAGTTCACCAGTTCTTGTGGCATCTGTACATGACAACCCAAGATTGCTCGCGAGACCCCAAAACAAATCTTAAGAGGCAATTGAGCCCCAAGCCCTCAACCGCAAGATCATTAAGGAAGCTATACAACGTCGGGGAGGGAGGTGTTTTCAGTTGGGGCATTGGTCTCCCAGAGGAATAGTGAAAAAGCACACCGTTCCATGTGGGTGGGGGGGCGTATCAGCCGGTGTGTTAAGCATAAAGTCCTCAAGCCGATGCCCCACACCACCAAGCCCTAAACCCTAAACTCAAACCCCACACCCTAAACCCCCAAACTCAAAACCGATACCCTAAACCACAGCCCTAGGGCATTACATCCAGGCCAGACACTCGAACCAGGAGGCTCGGCGCAAATACAAGCTTAGATAATATGAGTAGCTCTCTGAATTACGGTCCCTTTTACGTCCCAAAAATAGTACCCTGAATGGGACCCTCATTTAGAAAACTACCCATCCTACTACCTATATCTAAAGCAATGATGCTCACGTTGATCGCCTTAGTGCTTCTGTGCACAATAGCAACCATCCAAAACATGACACTCTGCTGTTACTATTTACTATCCCTACTATGATTTTTGTCATCGGTGGTAGTAGTAGTAGTAGTCGTCGTCGTAGTAGTAGTAGTAGTAGTCGTCGTCGTAGTAGTAGTAGTACCAGTAGGAGTAGGAGTAGTAGTAGTAGTAGTAGTAGTAGTAGTGGTAGCAGAAGTAGCAGTAGTATTAGTAGCAGCAGTAGTAGTAGTAGTAGTAGTAGTAGCAGTAGCAGCAGTAGCAGTAGCAGTAGTAGTAGTAGTAGTAGTAGTAGTAGTAGTAGGAGTGCCAGCAGTAGCAAGAGAAGGAAGAGGAGGAGGAGAGGGTCAGGAGCAGTGGTACCATTATTGTTGACACTTGTGTGGTTGTTTCTATTGTTGATGTGTGGTGCGTTTGCTGTTGTTGTTGTTGTTGTTGCCGATACTTGCATCACCCCCGTGAACTCCTACTGCAAGCGCCCAGAACACACGCCAGTGCCATGGTTCTATATGCTCTGGATTACAGCAATCCACGGTGTTCCAGCAACTTAGCACCTAATTATCAGGAACTACAAAAAGCCGTTAGCTCTCACTACACTCTACAGGTAACTTTCAACCGCAAGCCCTCCGCCCTGCGAGCCCCTCCTCCGAAACCCCGGGACCAGTCACCCCAAAGACACTTCTGAGGGTCGCGCCGATCTTCCTCCGGCCTGACGAACCCATCGCGAAGAGAGGGAGGCAGAGTTCCGATGAGGCTTCCGGGGCTCGAGGGTTCATCTAGAGGTTTCGCGTTTTGGGGGTTGATCTATGATTTAAAAAACCCTGCAAACACCGAAGTCTCACTTCCGCAAGCTTGAACATAACTCTAAAACCAAAGATCCTTATCTGTTCAGGGTGTTGGGTGTTGGGTTGGAATCTGAGGTCTCCGGGGCCTCACAGGGGCCTTGGAAATCACAATAGGGTTTTGGGGCATATTTTGATGGTAAAGAAAGAAATTCAGCAGCAGTATTCCTAGTCATTATGTTCTGACCCCGGTGCTACTACTACTACTACTACTACTACTATGACTATGAGTCTAAGAGATTACGGGTGTAAGGGCGCGGGGGGGGAGCTCTAGGCTTGAAGCTCCGCAGGATGGCCTCATGGTTGGAAGGGAAAGAGCGCTGAGAATATCGGGCTTTTCGGGGGCTGTAGGGTTTTGTGTGGCTTTGAAGGGCTCTATAGGACTTTATAGGTGCGGTAGGGCCTTACAGGCCTTTATTGGGCTTCATAGGGCGTTGTTATCATAAGGCTGTATAAGCATCAGGCAACCATCCGAAAGGCTGTGAAACCAAGTGTAACCTTGCAAAAGCACCCTGCTCAAAAAGATTAAACTCATGTTCAACCCATCTTCTGTGAGCCACATAAAACGGAACCACTCTTATTAAAAGCCCTCTATATCCCGCTTTCCCCTAAACCCTAAACTCACCCTGACTCTAGAGCCCCGCTGGAGAGCCTTAAGGCAGGCTTCTGCGCGGGGACCGCAGCTGAGGCCTGTGCGGAATCTAGGAGCTGTACAATGAGGTTTTTTTGAACGTAT
>CAJNDV010029025.1:25427-37797 GCA_905221635.1 Symbiodinium sp. CCMP2456 | reverse complement strand
CTACTTCAAAAAAAACCTCATTGTAAAGAAGTACAACACGGGGCCTTACTTGGAGGTTCATGGGTAGTTATAAGTGGGGTTATAAGTCCCAAAATATGGGTTATAACTATAGTTACCATACTTATGACCCCACTTATAACTACCCATGAACCTCCAAGTAGTCAGTACAACCGGGTTTGTGCAAGGGCTCCTTAAAGGATCATGTATAGGGTTCCATAGGAATCCAAAGATATAATCTTGATAAGTGCTTTATCCAAAATATGCGGACTCTCAGTCTCATGTGCTAGTATTACTAAACATACTGCTATATTAAAGGCCGCACGCTTGGAGAAGGCGAGGTTTAGGATTTCGGGTTCAGGGCTTGGTCTTAAAAACCCACATAAACCTTCTATCTATACCCTATTTCATCAGATTATGGATCGGGACCCTAAACCCTAAACCGTAAACCGTGGCCCTAAGGTTCAGGCCATGACCCACTATGCCCCAAACCCTATACTTCGTCTGATCCGGTTGCAGTCATGTCAAGTGAACACCAACACATTGAGCACGCAACTACCTCGAGTGTCCACTCCTAAAGCCCTCAACCCAGAACAAACAACCCTCGAGCAGAAGACCTAAAACCTAAACCCTAAACCTAAACCCCTAAACCCTAACCCAAAAACTCACAAAGCTCTTAAGACAAGCGGCTTGTGAGGTCGCAGCTGCAGCATTCGCCGCCGAAAGCTCGGTAGCAGCACGGATTACCTGTTGCGTTCTGTCCTGCGCAGCCGCGATAACATCAAAGAGTGTTTCGGGTTTAGGGTCTATAGGGTACATAAGAGATGACTTGCCTCACGAGTAGTAGCAGCAATACCTCGGGTAGGCTAGGAACAGTTACCCATAGGCCCCATAGTAGTTCCCTTTTGGGGTTACCTTATAGGATTCTATATATGAACACCAAAAAAGGAACTAAGTCGTCCTGTTTGGGGTGACCTTATAGGATTCTATATATGAACACCAAAAAGGAACGGCTTTAGGGCCTATGGGTAGGAACCAAAATCTCTTTGGCGATGCTTTACACTCTCAGCGCCGCTCTCGGCACAGCTGGGTGCAGTCCTGCGCTAAGGAAATTGAAAGTCTGATACTTTGGCCCTAAACACTAAACCCTAAACCCTAAACCCTAAGCCCTAAACCCTAAGCCCTAAACCCTAAACCCTAGACCCTAGACCCTAAACCCTAAACCCTAAACTATGACTTGCTTCCTGTAGCTATCAGGGTCGCTCAGAATGAACACTCAAGGCTCGGAGCCTGAGCCTCACCAATCTAACATAAGGGCCTCTATTATAAAATTGGAATAGGGTTTGGGGGGTTTAGGGTTTAGGGTTTAGGGGGTAGACTACATGAAAATTGTAATAAGGAACCCCCCAAAACCCTGTTCTAATTATGAAGGCCTCTACATTAGGACAGAGAATCTGGGGGGACCTATACGGTGTACGACTCAGGCTGGAGATGCCGGCGTGTGTCGAAACTGGGCATTACGGCTGGGCACTAAGCCCAAGAAGCCTGACAAAACCGGGAGCATTCCAACCTTCAAATCCCCTGGCCGTCTATCAACTAGACTTGAAAAGCGCTTGAGCACTTTATGTTAGAACCCTAAACCCCTCAGCCCTAGCAAGGTTACACAAGCATTACGGGAAGGACAAGGTTTGCTGCAAGGGTGGGAAGATCTGCCCTAGAGCTGACAAAGCAACTACAAAACTAAGGATCCATGTGTCTATCTCTCTCCCTCTACTCGTTTCTTCTACTCGACATACTAGTCGATATTCTAGTCTAGGTGCGTTTTCGTATTATGTTCTATAGTTTATTCTACGTTCTACTCCGTATTCTGTTTTTTCTTTACTATTCTGTCAGATGATACTATATATGCTTTTCTACAGTGTGCTATATTTTATCATGCTTCATTTTGTTTGTGTTGTATGTTGGTATATTACATGTTTTCATGCTTGTTATCTTGCATAGGAGTTATATTATACGGTACTGCATGTTTCTGTATGTTTATACATTGTATTACATTACTCTATTTGGAGAAATGGTATGTTATGTTGCATCTAGCTATGTTGACTATGCTGTACTAGATTATGGCCATGTTATAAGTGTAATATTGTAATATAGTTCAACATACTTGTCGTAATGTATTGTATCGTATTGTATTGTGTTCTCGTGGTATATTACCTTGATAGATTCCGGAATGTTGCTCTGTTGTGACAACCTACTGTATTGTAAATTTTGTATGGCATGAAGCGGTACGATGTGTGAGGTTATCCTGAACAATATTCAACTATATTATAACACCGTGTCATGTTGTGCTGTTCTATTTTGCTGCATGTCAATATATGTTATGAATCATTAGACTAACTACATTTGCATTTGGATTTATGTTCATGTTCGTACATATACAATCAATATATATATATATACCCCGGGTTCCTATATCGGCACTTCATGGCCAAAGTAATTCAGCACTACTTAGTTGCAAAACCCTAAGGGTTTGGGATATGTCAGATAATGCCATAGTTCCAAATCCATAAAAAGCTTGTCGAACCTCAGACTAGAAAACAACAGCAGGCAAACGCTTGTCCCGTACGCGCTGCAAGTAGCTTTGATGCCACCTCGGACTCGACGTCTGTTGGGCTCTTGGCTTCAGGGCTGTGGAGTTGTAGGGTTGGGTCAGGACGCTTATGGCAGCATCAGCACTACAGTAGCTAAAGCTGCTGCTTCAGAACCAGGGCACAGCCGCAGTATGGCATAGGCAAACCATTGCTGCCTTGGATACTTACCAGGATACAAGATATTACAAGCCGCACCATATGGGTAGTTCTCTAAATTAGGGTCCCTGTTCGGGCCGCTTGTATAAGGGTGCCATACTATATGTGGATCTAACAGCGGACCCTAATTTACGGAACTACCCATATGACTCTCACTGACTGGCCGGAAGGTTGTGGCACCGCCTCATCCCGGATGAGAGACTCGGTGTACCATGTTGTAGTCGATAAGACGAAGCTACATGACCTCCACAACCACAAGGTGCCGTAGACCCTGCGCACCCAAGACCGAGATCTAAAACTTACGACTTTTAATTGCTGTCCTTGACAAGATGTGGGACTGTTCTGTATGAAGGTTCCTTCCAGGTTCCTTGTCGTAGAACAAGTCTGCAAGGAAACCCTAAACCAGGACAGCCTACCCCAGGGTTCAGGAATCCCTGGACCTTAAGCGCTCGAAAAGTTCGGGACGCCGAAGTCTACGCAAACATACACAAGCGAATTCTTTACTTGTGTACTCACGGGGTTAGGGGCTTGATAGAGTTTGATTAACGAATCTGCAGGAGTAAAGTTATCCTGTTTTCCAGACAGAGTCTCCCCGTCAGAACCGGGTGTTGCCCGATGGAGTTCTAGTGAAGCTTTTCTGCCTCTATCTCTCTTCGTCTCTCGCTCTTCCTGTCTACCGATATATACATGGTTGTACATGCAATGTGTACTCCTATACACAGATGTAAGTTTTTCTTCGAAACATATATGAACATGCACATGTTGCCTACACTGATATTTCGTTTATACGATATTATGCGTAAATGAATCATTGTGTTTTGATTGTTTCTCTCTCTCTCTCTCTGTATACATTATGAGCACCTATGTGTGTATTCTTGAAACTTGTTTATATTTTACTTACAAACAAACGAACGAACAAACAAACACACAAATATACATACTTCCTTACATATATACATACCCATCTACATATACATATACATATACACATATTCATACACATTTACATATACTTTCACATATACATATATGCAAAGTATATGTTCGGCATGCGTGTAAGAATACACCTACACATATTTTCACAACGATATTTACGTACAGAGATGTATATTGATGCTGGTGTTTTAGAAGCCTTTGCCGGCCCACTAAACCCTAGACCCTAAACCGTTCATGCTGTTGTCTAGGATTCTTTGCTGGCCCCCTCAAACCCTAAACCCGAAACTGCCGAGAACGCCGCTGATCCATCTCTGGTTTGCTGTGAAGTGCGCATTTTATGCAGAGCTGCGAGGGGAAGCAGAAATCAAGAAAGCCCCCCTTCAGCGGGGTTTGGGGGGTGCATGAACCCTAAACCCTGATTGAGAATAGTTCGGGTGGTTGGGGCGGAACTACAGGCTGACGCAAGCGCGCGATAAGTGGGTGCGCCCCTATTCCTAAAGTAAAAGGCGCACCCACAGCACGGACACCTGTATACACACCCTGAGCCCTAAATAAGCGGCCATAGACTGACTCGGGCCGGCACGCGTCCGCGCTGTCCTGGCAGCTGTGTCTTCGAATTAGCTCCAAACATAGGGCTTAATTAGGGTCACCGACTTTGGGATCACAAGTGACTAAATAGCAATATTTTAAATTCTCTAGAGTCTATCAGTGGTATCAGGCGCGAGAGCCGAAGCGGCTGTTGCAAAATGTACCGCCTGACAGCATGGATAGTTGGTCGGGACTCGGCATGTCAAGAAAAGCCCCTTGCTCCCGACCCTGGCACGACACTGCTTAGCACATGCCAAACCCACGTCACTGAACCCGGACCCGAATCCCTGAAACCTTGAAGGTGGAAGCCCTCACCCCAAACCTCGCAATCAGATAAGTGCTTGGATTAAGGGTTTCATGAGCTCTGACAGGATTTATGAAGGTTTATGCAAAAGGCAGGGGTAGGCAATCTTTTGGACCCGAAGAACTGGATTCGCATACAAGCAGTTGCTTCTGCTGAGACTAGGATCAGATGTCCGGGCGCATCGGTTTAGTGTTGAATGACCATATAAAGTGGCAATAGGCTCGTTAGGGCAGTGGGTTTTAGGGTCTAGGGTAAGAGTCTATAGAACCCTTATGCAACCCGTGCAATTCGGCCCCTTTTTGAAACCTCGTAGAGTCAACATACAACCAATGTAGCACTCTCTGCGAACCCTTATTCAACTGCTGTAGACACCTCCGAAACAGACACAGGACTGCTATAGAAACTTTAAATACCGTACAGAGACGTTGCAGAACCCTGAAAACAACTCTTGTAAACGATTTCTTTAACCCTGTATATGGGGGTTCTGGAAACCTGACTCTTACAGCCTAATTTCCAACCAGGAACATGCTGCGTTTCGCCAAAACCTCAGCGCCGGCGACACCACACTCCCAAAACGTCTTCAGTTCGGTATCTAGGATTTAAGTTTTAGAAGGTCGATGAATTATTACTAGCGACATGTACTTAGATACTCAGACGTCTCAGTTCGAGTGCCTTTCTAGATACAGAGGACCCAACCCTAAACCCCTAAACCCCTAAAGCCTAAAC
Organism: Symbiodinium sp. CCMP2456; assembly: GCA_905221635.1. NCBI lineage: Eukaryota > Dinophyceae > Suessiales > Symbiodiniaceae > Symbiodinium > Symbiodinium sp. CCMP2456. The sequence continues at coordinate 32,439 of CAJNDV010029025.1, read as the reverse complement.
CGTAAACCCCTCAACCCCTACACCCTCAACCCTAAACCCCTAAACCCCTAAACCCCAAACCCTAAACCCCTAACCCCTAAACCCTTAAAGCCTAAACCCTAAACCCTAAACCCCCACAGCCCTGAACGAATCGCTCCTCGGCACTCTTCTCGCCAGGTCGCTCGCTAGGCTCCGCAGCAGGGGCTCCTTTAGGTTCCGAGCTTTAGGGCTCGGCTTAGGTGGTATTGAGTAGGGTCTAGGGTTTAGGGAAGTTTAGGGTTTAGGGGTTCCGGGTTTAGGGTTTAGGGGTTTAGGGGTTTAGGGGTTCAGGGGTTTAGGGTTTAGGGTTTACGGTTTAGGGTTAAGAGTTTGGGGAGCGTCTGCACGTTTACACTATGCCAGGCCTGAACCCCAGATCCCAAAACATCCCTCAGCACCAAAGCACAACCCTAGAACCCTACATCACGACACCCGAAATCACAGAACACACCAAAACGAAAAGCAAGCAGCACCACTTCCGAAGCCAACGCCCGAAATGGAAGACCCAAAACTTGAAGCCGAGGTCGTGAAGCCTGGTGTAGGGATTACTGGTTTCGGGTGTAGGACCCTCGCCCAGAACGTATCAAGCCCATAGTACAGCTTTCACGCACAAGACAACCCTTGTAAATCCTAGACCCTAAATTCGCCTCTCCCCCTACATCCTGTAAACCCTGAGCCTCCTTTCAGCTCAGAACAACATGCTCGCCCGAAAGGCACCCAAAGCCCGGAAACCTAAGCGACAAAACATCACCAGAACAAAAGCACCCAAACGCCTTAAGCCCTGAACCCTCAAACCTCTACAAGCCGAAACGGCCTAAAACCCTTGCCTTCGGACCCTGAAGATGTAAACCCACCCAAGCAGCAAACCATATTACACAACCACCAAAAACCATTATCGACAGCCTTGTGAAACCTTGTAAAGCGGTGAAACCCCTTAGCACTTGCAGCAACCAGAAGAGCGCGTATAGACCCCCCGTAGAAACCCTTGTAGAACACAATCAAATACAAAAACCCTGAATCCTAAACCTTAAACCCTAAATCCTACACCCTGAATCCTAAGCCGTCAATCCTATACCCTGAACCATAAATCCATTCCTAAACCCGGCATCCTAAACCATGCACCGTGTGTTTCTTCTAAGCTACACCAAATTCCTCGCCTTGCTCTTTCGGCCGGGGACGCCGAGACTCCGCCGGCTTCTTCGGGGAGTCCGACTGCTTCCTGCAGAACTATAGACATACACGGTCACACATAGTCGCATATACATACATGCATACGTACATGCATGCATGCATACGTACATACATACATTACATGCATCCATGCATGCATGCATGCATATGTACATGTACACATCCAAAAGCATTCTCTCTCTCTCTATATATATATATGTATCTGCATACCTACAGATTATGTATACATTGACATATGTACCCATTGACATCCAACTATGTATACCATATCGAAAGGGAGTTCGAGCTTCCAGTCTTAGGGATGGCTAATGCGTCCTTGAGTTGGAGCGTCGTCCTTTGGGGCCTAGACAGGGTCAGGGTTTAGGGTTTAGGGTTTAGGGTTTAGGGCTTAGGGTTTAGGGTTTAGGGGTTTAGGGTTTGGGGTTTAGGGTTTAGAGAGGTTTTGGAAGGCCCCTTTACCTAAACGCCCAAACCGAACACCCGAAAGTCCTAAACCCTAAACCTCAATCCCAAGCCCTTCGCCCTAAGACCCAAACAAACCTTAAACCCTGATATCCTGACCCATAACAGCCCTAATTGTCATGTCCTTGCGGCTCCTTATCATCCTCACACTCCAATCTACCCCAAGCCCTATTCTAGTTCCGAAAAAAGCTCCCTGTTTCAGCTTCGAAAACAGGCCTCGCCGTCGCAGCTTGCGCGGCCTCAGCCGACGAGACTGGGATAAAGCGGCCGTTGCGCAGCGGCCCGGCCGCTTTCTCTGGCTTCTCCGGACCTGAGTTCAGGGCTTCGGGTTCAGGGTCTGGGGCTCGGAAGATGAGAATCTAAAATGCAGAAACAAATAGACATATGTGTATGTTTATATATATATATATATATACTTATTTATTTATTTACATACAACTGTTATGCATGTAGATTACATACACACCTCTATATATATATATATGTAGAGAGAGAGAGGGAGAAAGACTTCAAGAAAGACGGAGACAGAGGGAATTGTTTGCCTGTTGAATGCTTTGTTGTTTTCTGTTCCCACTTTTCATATTGCATGTTATGCATCACTCGAATTGAAACCATGTGTGATTCGGTTACCCTAAACCCTAAACCGTTTCGGGCGTGGCGGGCTTGGGGTTTAGGCACTACGTCTTCGCTTTTGTTGTGGTCTACTTGAGGCGCCTCGGAGCCTCTGGGTTTGTGGCGCAGGGTTCAGGGCTTTTTCATTGTTCAAGCTTCTTCTCGGTTAATTAATCTTAAAACCCCTAACCCCCAAAGCCGAAACCCCGCACGCCAGAATTTGGGGTGCCCGTCGGAAGATCCAGAGTGCGACAAGTACGGCTTAATTTGCGCCGGCAGCACTGAGGCTAAGGCTTATGATTCAGAGCAGACTTGTTGAGCATGTAGGTTTCAGGGCAGTGTTCGCTAAGGTGTAGACTTTGGATGTTACTTTCTGGGATTAGAGTTCACCAGTGTCACGATAAGATCCGAAAGACGAAAAGTGATGAGATTTGCAGAAAATGAATCACTGGGAGGATAGGCGTTGGCCACGATGCATAGTATAGCAGTTCTACTCGCAAGGCAGGAGCAACACTTTGGGTGGATACACGCTGCAACATCCTCAGTCTCCGCTTCACATGGGTAGTTCTCTAAACTAGGGGTTCCCTTTAGTGACTTTAGTGTCCTTTTTGTAAGGACGCCGTACTATTTTGGGGGCCCGAAAATGGATCCTAAGTTAGAGAACTACCCATATGCAAGCCTAAGCAGACAGATGGGAATATCCCTAAACCCTAAATCCTACACCCTAAACTCTAAATCCTAAACACCGAAACCCTAAACCCTAAATCCTAAACCCTAAACCCTAAACCCTAAATCCTGAACCCTAAATCCTAATTTCTAAACCCTCAACCCTAAACCCTAAACCCTAAACCCCTCAGCCTGAACCTTAGACTCCCAGAGGCCCCGAACTTGACCCTAACATCCCGAGCCCGAGCCCAAGCCTGAACCCTCAAAGCCCAAAATTCCCCAAAGCCTAACCCCCAACCCCCCCAAAGTAAGGGTTTAAAGTTTAGGGTTTAGGGTTTAGGGTTTAGGGTAACGCAGTAATGGCTCAATACCTATAAAGGGCTCTTCTTCTACATACTTTTTGGGGTCCGGGTAGCCGCCCTAGCCCCAAACTCCCTGAAGCCTGCAAGCCCCATTACTCCCCCTCAACCTTTATAAACCCCCCTAAACCCCAAACCCTAAACCCCAAAACCCCAAAACCCTGAAACCCTAAAACCCTAAGGGCTCGCGCTGGAGATGCCGTCCACCGTCGAAGCTCGACCAATGGTCTGACCTCGAACCCATGTGCATACAAAGGAAGACAATTTTCAACATAAAAAACTAGGGGTTCTATAACATCACGGCAGGGCTTTTTACCACAAAACTAGGGATGTTATAAGACTAATGATTTTTTATACAGGTTTTCATCAGGGATCAAAAAAAGGTTGTTTGCTTCATGCTCCAGGGTAGTCCGTTTGGCACTTGAAGTCACTTGTTCAGGGACCCCAAACCGCAAACCCTAGGCCTTAAACCCTAAACCCTAGACCCTAAGCCCTGGATACACCTTCAACCTTACACCCTGAACCTTACGCCCTAAAAAAAGCTAGACATAAACCCCAAGCCCTAGACCCTAAACCCTCAACCCTACACCCTAAACCCTAGACATAGAGCCTAAACCCTAAACCCTGACCCCTAGACATAGACCCCAAACCCTAAACCCTAAACCCTAAACCCTAAACCCTAAACCCTAAACCCTAAACCCTAGACATAGACCCTAAGCCCTAAACCCTAAACCCTAGACGTCGACCCTAAGCCCTAAACCCTACACCCTAAACCCTAGACATAGACTCTAAACCCTAAACCCTACCCCAACACCCTACCCCGAAAGCCCTAAACCAGCTCAAGAGCTTTGGACAATGCCCCGCTTCCCAACCTGCTCGAAGCCTGAAACAATCTGAAAGACAAAGACAGAAGCCCACAACCACAAGGGTCACGGTTTAGGATTTAGGGCTTCGGGTTTAGGATTTAGGGTTTAGGGTTTAGGATTTAGGGTTTAGGATTTAGGGTTTATGATTTAGGGTTTAGGGTTTACGGTTTAGGATTTAGGGTTTAGGATTCAGGGTTTAGCCTCAGGGGTTTTAGAGTTCAATAGCCTAGCTAGGGGCTTGAACAATTTTCATGTTATTGCCATTCTGCTGGGTATATACACATGCAGACATGCATAGGTACATACATACGTACATACACGTGCAAGCGATTGTGTGCGTGTGTGTGTGTGTGTGTCGTTACCTACGTACAATTACCGACGTACCCACTTTCTGCATTTAAGCAAGTATAGTTGGTTGTTCTAAATCCCTGAGTGGTCCAAGGCACTCCGACTCCACATCGACAAACTTTGCCTCCCATGTGTGAACAGGCAGAGAATGCCATGGAGTTCTGGCGGAACAGTAGTGACTTGGCGTTCATTGATAATAGACTACGGTGGAGGCAAACAGAAATGCGATCCAGCCAAGAGGAATCCAAGGACTTTTCCCAGAAGCCAACCCCCGAAAATTTACTCCCTAACGCAGGGTTTCGTACTTGTCCAGCTTCCTGCAAAAGCTCGGGTTCCAAAGCGAAGCCCACCCTCTCTGGTTGTCATAGGGCGGGAGTTACCAATCAGGGCTCGGCATTGCCCTGACATAGCTAATTAGCAGTAGTTTGCTGGACTTGTCGATGTTCAAGCAATTTCCGACACCCTGAACCCTCTGCCCTCAACTCTTTCATCCCCACACATTGAAGCCTCAGACGCGAAAGTGTCTCCACTTCTGCGCCGCCAGCCGGGGGTTCATCCTGCACGAAGAGTTGGGGTCGAGGGCTTGGGTTTGCGGGTCTAAGATTGGCCTTCAGGGGCTCGGTGCTTTGGGGTTGTATGTCGCAGGTGGGCTTTGCTCGGGTATCTTTGTTAACCCAACAACGAAAGTAGCTAAGTTCCTTCTGATCGGGCACCAGTGCCTATGCAGTATAAGCCCGAAACCACAGCGGACTTCCTGTAAAGTCGTTTCAGGGCAAAGCGCAGGCTTTTGAAACCCCTCATAATTAGAGTAGGCTTGCTTGGGGCGTCCATTACCAGCAATCGTCGGACTACTAACTATTTCTTATTCAGCACCCTATTTGCCTACTACTTCTTATTCCACACCCTATTTTACGAGAAAAGCGGTGTACAAGTAAACGATACCCCAGTCTTAGTGATTAGACCAAGGTTTCTGGCAGGTGTATTTTTACAGTAGTTATGATCATAATCAAGAGCCCTGGAGAGGTTTCGGGCTTAGAAAGGACTCTCTGTGTGTGTGTGTGTCTTAGACTTCAACAAGGGCAGTGGAGGGTTTAGGCTATAAAAACCCCTAAGCCCTGAACTCTACATAAAAGCCCTAAATCCCCAATCCTGAACCCGCTCCTCACAGCCCACCGTAGTCTCTGCTTCGATATTGTCCGCAGGATCCTCGAAACATCTCCGGATGAAAAGCTTGTGAATTTCACTGTTTGCTAGGGGATTTCGGGGTTCTCGCTTCCTGGTTTTAGCTCGATTGTCTTATTGTATGGTTCAGAGTGCGAGGTTTCTCTGAGGTTAGGTTCGCGATATGGAGCTCAGGAGGTTATGGCACTAACTGAAAGACATGTAAGGTGCACTTTAAAGGGTCACTAGAGCGGATCCAACTCTACACCAGGGCAGCCTCATCTAAATGTGGGATCAGAACAAAAGGGCACTGAAAGTCTCCATCATATAGGGTCTAGGTTCCCCAGTAGCCCCTTAATAATAAGGGTACTCTTTCTCCTACTCTTTAGTTTTAACCAGGGAACCCAAAAAGACAAAGGGCAAAAGGGTACTACCGGGGAACCTATGGGTATACTAAACCCTAAACCCTAAACCTCGGTATAACCCTAAACCCTAAACCCTTATAGGGGTTTTTGTTTAAGGGTGGGACCCTCTGAGTAAGCAAGGCCTTGGGGGCGTAATTCCATGCACTGAGCTATGACTGCATGGCGTCTTGGGTGTGTCCTATCCCCGCCCGAGTCTACATCCACCCCTGGCTTCAGGGTTCAGGGGTTCAGGGGTTTAGGGTTTCAGGGTTTAGGGTAAGCCCTAGACTTCAGGGTTCAGAGGTTTAGGGTGAGCCCTAGACTCTCGATCCCCGAAACCCCCTAAATCCCTGCAAAATCTGCACACACTCCCAGTAGCTTCATATGCACCGGCCGCGTTAGGCTTGCGAGCTATAGGACTTCAGAGCTTGTGTTTAAGAGGTTTTAGGGGTTGGCTTCCTGTTCTTTCTTTCCGCAGTATAGTCTAACTAAACCCTAAACCCCTAAACCCTAAAGCGTTAAACCCTAAACCCNNAACCCTAGACCCTAAACCCCAAAAGTTCCCATCCCGAAAGAACCCCAGAGCCCGAAAACCCAAAACTCTGAACTGCTGCTGCCTCAACCAGAAGGGCAGAGGCGACCTGGCGCCAGGGAAGTTGATCTTGGGTTTAGGGTTTAGGGGTCTTGGGTTTCCGGCGGTGCTCATTGCCGCATTTTCTACGAAAGCTGCTAGGACTGTGGGGATATTTAGGGACCCGGAACCCTTACAATCCTGAACCCTGGAACCTAAACTCTATATATACGACATACGATAGATTTTTTACTGTACACTGTATACCGAGTCGTTTAAATCCCAATTCCCAAACCGTAGCTCTTTTCGGGTGTCGGAGTAGTGGAGCAACCCTAAACCCTAAACGCTTTTTGG
>CAJNDV010029025.1:6632-19643 GCA_905221635.1 Symbiodinium sp. CCMP2456 | reverse complement strand
CCCCCCCCCCCCCCCCACACCAAAGCTCTGCCTGAGGATCGGCAAGCATAAGGCGGATGAAGTTCGTTGGCCTCAAGGCACCGAGACATCAACTTTTGGATTCGTTCTGCAGCTGCAGGGTTTGGCTTAGGGGGCTTCCAGCTTGGGGCTAGGGAGTTTAGGGTATAGGGGCTTGGGGCTTGGGGGGTTAGGGTTTAGGGTTTAGGGGCTTGGATTTAGGGTCTTCCATAGCTTCTGCGTATGTCGCTGTTCTCATCGCCATCGAGACGAAAGGGCTCTGGAGTCTCGCTTGAAGACTCTTCCCCCCAGGATGCCCTAGTCTCAGAATCCATGACTCGCTTTTGCCTTTGGAGGTCAGCAGATGAAACAACCCAACGAACACCTGCAACAAACGCAGTAAAGCCGTCTAGGCCCTTACAACACTCCACAAAGTCAGGTGCTATGCAAAGGGGCTTCCAGGATGCTGCATAGGGCTCAGGTATTTCGGATTCCCGCTGTCCTGTACCCGGTTTCAGGCATTTCGGTGAACCACCTCTCAGATTTCCACCAAGCCTGAAATGGAAAGGTCCAAAGCTTCGGATGCTTCCGAGGTTTCAGAGATAAACTAGGGAAGCTGGGAGAATACGCTGATTAGGGGTTAGGGTGTGAGGGTTGGGAGTTTAGGGCACCAGCAATGTGGCAGTAATCGCGGAAGTCCTCAAGTCCTGCCTGTGGAGGTACCTCCTAGAGGGCCATGAGAGCATTCCCACGCTCCAAACTGTAAACTTCTTAGACCCCAAGCGCCAACGTACAGAAAGTCTTCCGGTTTGTGGTTCAGGGCTTTGGGGATTTGAATGGGGGTTTAGTTAGGGTCCTTCACTACAGTCAGCAACTTGGCTGCGGGCAGCTCTGCTGCATCAAAGGGGAACAAAAGATACCTGACCAAAGCCATGGAGGGAGCTTCGTGTCCATACATAGTATGTACGTACATATATATATATATATATGTATATGTATGTGTGTGTATATATATATATATGTGTATATGTATATATAAATTTGTGTGTATCATGGTATGTTATAGTACATTACCGTATGCGTCGTATCTTATGGTGTGTTATGGAATGTGACAACACGGTATTGTATCAAAGTTACTGTAGTTATGTCATAACGTATAACCAGCTTCGGCAACATCGGACCGGAAACTGTTTGAGGAGCTTCTCATTCTCAGCCTGCTGCAATGCTATACTGCGACGCTTGTCTTCTCTTCTGCCATGCAACTGCTATGACGCCTTCGAACTTTAGGACAAAGTCATCGACTGATGAGCTGCAACGACCCCGGATTAGTTTACAGTGCGGCCCTTGAGCCGCGATGCATATGATCGAATCGTGGCCCAGTCGTTCCGTTTGAGGCAGTTTCTGGTATGTACCGCCGCAAGGACTTGGGCTTCATGCATTTTGTATTCGGGCCGGGAAGTCAAAGTATTCGGGCCGGGAAGTCAAAGGCATAAGTTGCGAATTCAGCAGCTTAGACTGTCAGATTTCCTGCCAGGTCTCGCCAAGAGCTGATATAATAAGTAGTATAAACCTTATATAGAGTAGACAATACATCTAACATATAAGTTATTATGCAATATACCATACTAAATAGATCGTATAAAAATATGAATAACGATCCTTATTTCCACTTCCAGTGGCTATGTCCAACACCGCATCGTGCGAAACAGTATTGAGAAAAAACAACTGTCTTGCCTCTGGTGTGACTTGGATGCTCTGACAACAACCCGAACGGAAGCCCACCTAGAGTCTCCATTGTAGTTCCTTTTTTTGGTTTAACCAATTATATACTAAGGATTTTATCAGGTATCCCCAAAAAGGAACTACAATGGAGACTATAGGTAGACATTTTCCACTACCGGCCACTTCGACTTGGAAGCAGATCGCAACTCTTCTCTCATGTTCCCAGCTCAGCCCCCCCAAAGCCCCGAAAGCTTGCAAACACTGCCTATGGGGCTTCTCGGGATGAACCTTTATAAACCGAAATAACAACCAAAAACATGAAGAGTGAAGACTTCTTTTGGAGAACTTCAATGCCCCATGATCGTGCTCTTGCCTCTCCGAAGCAACACCTGCAGCCCTAGAGGCGAAGCATCGCGGCCTTAAAGCCCATGTACCCTAAGTTCAAAACCCTGAAGCTTCAAGTTATCCCCGAAACCTCGGAGGCAAGCAGTGGAGGCGCCTTTGCCAATTTCGAACCATCTCCTCGACGCGGTCGATGTTGGCCTTGTTTCACGGTGTCTTTGGGGCTTGAGGCAGCTTCTGGGTCCAGGTCAAACGGTAGTGCAGGGTTCCAGGCCCAGGGTACCTCTAGGGTTGATTTAGGATGTCAGGGTTTAGGGATACTGGCAAGGTAGTATAGCCTGTGCAGTAGGTGACATGATCCCACTCTTCCATGTCGAGACGGAAAGGTGCCCAATTCATGGCGCAGAGCCTGCAGCATGTTCGCCAAACGCTTAGCCCCGAACTAAACCTTAAACTTAACCCTACATCATAAGAGCGGAACCCTGAGGACACTGAAGAGACCTGATTGCACAACCTTTCGGCAAACTCGTAGTTGAACCCAATACCGAAATTCTAGGGTTTATAGGGTAAGCTAGCGCTTGGTAGATAATCTGTACACTGTAGGTATCCACCGAAAACTACCGCAGCCCCAATCTGTTTAAGCGTCCTGTTTCTGGGTGTCCCGTCATCATTGAAAGGCCGGTAGCCATACAAAGCCTCGTAGGTAATGACCCCGACGCTCCTCGCTGAAGCAGAGTTTGGGGGGCAAAACCCTAAATCCGAGACCATAGACCTAAACCCTAAACCCTAAACCCTAAACCCTAAACCCTCAACCCTAAACCCTAAAGTCTTCGCTCCCCCTTGGTGACTTCTGAGCCTTTTGGAGAGCTGGAATGCAGGTTTTACCGGTGGCAGGACAATGAGTCCGGGGGACTGGAGCACCAAGAAACCTGAAGTCTGGCGAAGTCTGACACCATGATAGGGCAAGAACACAAAGCCTAACATAGGGGCCTTAATAATTAGAATAGGGTTTTGGGGCCCGTTACACTAGAATTATAATAAGGAACCCAAAAAAATTGAGGCTCCTATAGTAACGTAGATGCAAGCATTGGAGAGTGGGCTTGCGCCGCAACTGAGAACTTGGAAGAGCTGGAAATTGTACATACCCACAGCCCTGCTGCTGCTGCTGCTGCTGCTGCTGCTGCTGCTGCTGCTGCTGCTCCTGCTGCTGCTGCTGCTGCTGCTGCTGCTGCTGCTGCTGTTACCACCACTTCACTACGCCTGCTGCTGCCGCCACCAGCACGGCTACCTCTGTCGCCACGACGCTTGCTGGAAGGCGTTGAAAGGATCAATGTACGCCTTCCTACACATGGTACTACAGGCAAGCTTCTATTCTCCGGATTTCACGTTCAGGGTATATAGGGCTAAGATGGGGATGACATCCAACTCAACAAGGCAAAGATGACGTGATGACAAACACAAGGTGGTGGAGAGCACTCGCGTGATTCAGCTGGAAGTGCGTACGATGACGATGCCGAGTCGACGATTTTGATGACGGGCACCGTGATCAAGACGATCATGATGGCTTCGAGGACGGCGACAGCAACAACAATGGGAATTAGCGCTGTTGCTGTTGAGGAAGAGATGATGACAACAGGGCACTGCTGGTGTTGGCAGCGATGATTGCAGTGGTGATGGAGACGGTGTTGCAGATGATGTTGACGACGGCCGTTGATTTGCCTGCCATTTTGTAGTCCGATGCTTTCGGGGTTTTCCCGAACCCAAAACCCTACATGAATTGCAAAAAGCGGTCCAGATGTCCGCCAGCTCGCCATAGGTGCCCTGAAAAACCTTCGCGATGGCTCAAGGCACCAAAACAACTGTTCTACCGACAATGGTAAGGATCTTGGCCAGAAGATAGATGAAAAGGGCTTTAGCGCTAGGGGGTTGGGATCGAGATCGCGGGAATGAAATCTACAGGCCTCAGCCTTAGTGATTTGAACTGAATTCCGGGGTATAACATAGTACACATTAGAACAAGGAGGCTCATGGAATACGAGTTTAAAATGATAACATTCAAGAGTGGTAACGCTGCTATGTTAGTTCGATGTGCCTCTGGAGCCATGTTCTCCACCGTGCCGATGACCTGCAGGGCTCATTGGGGACCATACGGGCCACAAGATATAACAAAGGCTACCACAACGGTTCCATAAGGATCTATAATAAGAAGGCTTTAAGTTTAGGGTTTGCCCCAACAACTTGCAACATTGGGCAAGGGCACATCTTGAGGCACAGAACCTGCTTCTCGCCCTGAGGCATAGATTTTCGAATGCCTGAATCGTGAAGTAAAGCTGCAAGCCCGAGGCATAGATTTTCGAATGCCTGAATCGTGAAGTAAAGCTGCAAGCCCGAAAGCCGCAAGCCTGATACACCCTGGACACCAAAGCTTGATGGACATACATCAGCAAGAGACTTACTCAGACAGCCCCACAGCCAAGATTCTCAATCCCAGCTATGTGCCCTTTAAATGGAGACGCAAAAGACCACCGCCGGACCTCTGTGAGGCGTCCACTACGGGGAATTTCGGCGGCCACATCGAAGTCCAAAAGCTGAACAGGGGCTCTGGGTCTCTGGAAGGGCTGTCGGGTCGGCAGTTGTTGTCGTCGAGGGCTTTCAGGGTTTAGGGTTTTAGGGTTTAGGGTGTAGGGTTTAGAGTTTAGGAGCTTGGGGTTTAGGGTTTAGGGTTTAGGCTATAGGGTTTAGGGCTTAAGGGGTTCAGGGTGCAGGGTCCCTAAACCCTAAACCCTAAACCCTAAACCCTACACCCTAAACCCTAAACCCTAAACCCTAAACCCAAAACCCTAAACCGTGGGCAGTGCAGGGTTGGCTATGAAGCTTTGTTCGGGGGTCCTCGTAGGGAGAGGACTCTTGGGGTGCCGGGGCCCCACTGGAGAAGATGACTGGTCCCTGGTACTTGGGGGGTTTAGGGTTTAGGGTTTAGGGTTTAGGGCTTAGGGCTTAGCGTTTAGGGTTTAGGGTTTTTGGTTTAGGGTTTAGGGTTTAGGGCTTATGGTTTAGGGTTTAGGGTTTAGGGTTTTTGCTTTAGGGTTTGTTGAAGTTTAGTGAATACCCTTCGAGTCCTTCGAGAGCACATAAAGCTGCAATGACATCCCGCGAGCAAGCTGTGATCTGCTAAATATATAGGAGCCTGAATAATCAGAATGAGGTTCTGGGGTATATCTCTTAAGACTGACACTGACCTAAGGAACGCCTAGTCTAAGAAAACTGCGGGTTCCCAGTTCATGAGCTCGTGAGAAGCAGGAATCCATTGCGCTCTCCAGCTTCCGTATGTGTTTGACAGAGTCCGCCCCCCCGAACTGCTGAACCCTAAACCCTAATCCCACCCCTCCCTCTCCCCTCCTGAAGATTACATTGAAGTTCCGAAACCGAGGGTGGGGCAAACTGAAAGCAGAAATCCATCACCGTACCAAAAAGGACCTTGCACCCACACCCCCCCACCCACCCACCCACCCACCCACCCACCCACACACACACACACACACACACAAACAGAGACAAACAAACGCACACCAGCCTTACAAAAAGGCAGCATACCCTAACCTCCCGAGTACCTACTATAAAGGGTACTAGAGGCCCTAGGGCCCTATATAGTAGGTACCCGGAGGTTTAAGCAAAAGCCACGGATTTTGCTCTGAGGATCGGGTTGAGGAGGGGATCTTGGGTTCTGAGTGACCCAAGATGGTTTTCTGAAAATGGCATGTCCCTTGTTTAGGGGTCCTTAGAACAAGGATCCTCGTAGCTCAAAGCTCGCTTTCTTTTTGAAGACCCGGAACATCCCTTCTCTTCTGAAACTCTATAAACCCTAAACCCCTAAACCCTGATCCCTTCTCTTCTTTACACAAAACCCCTAAACCCTAATCCCTTCTCTTCTGAAACTCTAAACCCTAGACCCCTAAATCCCTTCTCTTCCCAAAACTCTAAACCCTAAACCCCTAAACCTTCAATCCCTCCTCTTCTCAAAACTCTAAACCCTAAACCCCTATAAACCTTCAGTCCCTCCTCTTCTCAAAACTCTCATTTGGGTATTTGTCAAAATTTTGGTCCCTTTTGGGGTACCCTAAATAATAGGTGCCGTATTAAAATAAGGACCCAAAAAGGGACCATACTTTTGACAACCACCCATTTGGCAGTAGGACTTTGGGGCTTGGCTTGCGATCTGCTTCGGGAGGCTCCGGGCCCAGAGGGCCTAAGAGGGCTCAGGTTTGTCCCTAACCCTCCAGGTGCCTACTAAGGGTTAGGGTTTAGGGTTTAGGGTTTAGGATTTAGGGTTTATATAGGGTTTAGGACTATAGGGCCCTAGGGGCTCGAGTACCCTATATAGTAGGTACCTGGAGGGTTAGGGGGTGTGCCATGACAGGTAATGCAGGGAGGAGCCCTCAACACTTGAAGTGTTTGTAGGGTTTATAAAGCTTAGGGTTCTTCGTCTAGGAGTTTAGCTCCTGTTACAAGGTTGCAGAACCGCGTCCGCGCCTTCACGGTGCAGTTCCGGTAGTCTCGGCACGGGCGCAGAAGCAAAACCAGTGGGTCTCTCAAGCGCTAACTCTCAATACCCCAAGCTTGCCTCCTGCTAGTGCTTGACTAGAGTGGTCTGGAAATTCAAGAGTAATACAGAACAATAGTAAGAGTAGTCATACGTAATAATAAGAATAGTAAGAATGGTAATTACGATACCATTATAAAGTAGAAGATCTTCAAAAGCCAGGACAGGAGTTCAGTGTTCTTTGGGACTCGGGGTTTAGCAGCAGTACGGTTCATTGAGGCGCATGGCATGTAAAAAAAAGACCTTGTCTATTGGGGCTTAGGGTTTAGTTTATGTATTTAAGTAAATACATGACATTGATAAACGCGATATTGCCTATTGGGGCGTGACTAGATTTTCTAGTTACCATGAACTTTCTTATTTAGCCTTCAGGTTCCCATCACCTGTTAACTCCAAAGGTAGAGTGGTAAGGCTACATGGAAAATCAATAGACCTCAGGCCAACCGTTTGCTGGAGACATGGGCCACGAGGTTCGCCTTGAGTTTGCATGTCATTGGTTTAATGGCAGGCTCTTATGGAGTCTGATGGTTGCAGGGCTAAGCCATCATCACTAAAGTCACCGGCCCTGTCACAACCATCTTCATCACCATCTTCATCCCTATCATCAGGGGTTGAGGGCCTACTCTAAACATGCAGGATTTTTATCATCAACCGTAGGAGGTTCTAGGCTCGAAACATTTGTGCCCAGAATATGAATGAACAAAATCCTTTCGTGACTAGGGCGATGATAACTGTAACGATAGCATACAATAACAACCATAGTATTAAATGCAAGCATTTTAAAGGTGAAACCACGACGACAATAGCCACGACTGTTGCTGCCGCTGTTTGCAACTCCCCATAAGAGGCACCTGGAGTCCCAGAGGCCTGAGATCCCGACCCCAGCTGCTAAGCTCACAGGATAGGCCGATGTTTTCAGCCTGGATTTATTGTAGATGTCCAGGGTTCAGGGGTTAGAGGTGCAAGGGTTCAGGGCTTTAGGGTCCAGGGTTTAGGCGGTTCTGGGATGAGGGGTTTGGTAGTTTGGCGTTTAAGGGCGTAGGCATTTGGGGCAAGCAGGGGCGTCGCTTCGACTATCTTCGACTTGTAGCTTGTTAACTTTGCGGGGTTTCAAAGTGCTTGTAACATTGTATAAATGTTCGCAAGTTTTTAGAAAAGTAGGGCAAGCGGTCTTTCATAGCAGGGTTTGAGAGTGTGACTCGGGTGGAGCGTGTTTTGGCAAGGTGTAAGACGTCAGGGATTTAGTTTTCCTACCGTCCACGGTTTTGGGGAGTTTTGGGGATGCGCCTCGCGGTCCAGAGCCTGGGCTTGGACTCCTTAACTCTACGAGGATTTAGGGTTTAGGACTTAGGGGCCCGGAGATCGGGAAATCTCCACTTGCTGCTCCGATCAAGTTCCTCAAGCTGCGGTTGTCCTTCCCGAACATCAGCCTAACGCCCCAAACCATCTAGCGACTTTCGTGCGTCCGGCTGACACTGGACGGCGAGCCAGGACACAGTGCCACCCCCGGCTACTGCAGGCACTTGGTGAAGGTTAGGCTTAGTCACTAGTCACTTCGGTCATTCGGGCTCTGCTTCTGTGCACCTCCAAGAGAGTTGAGTTTAGTGAGGATCTATGCAGTTTTAGTTTTAGTGTTTAAACGGACCTAAAGGATTACGAATCTAACTTGTCAGACCTCCAGGAAATAGATAGACACAGGGACACTTTCAAGAACGAAACCCCAACTAGGCAACACCCGAAACCCCTAAATGCATAATAGCTAAATCTTGTAGATCCTTGCAGAGCCTTCACGTCTCGATGCATCCAACCTCTTCGATGGATGTCTTGAAGGCCTCGTGGAAAATCAATATTGCTTGCTAAAACTAGGGAATGTTCGGCAGCTTTGGATAGCTTGGGTCTATGAGTCTAAGGCACAGCGTTTTGTTCGAGCACTGCGGGCAACGACTCAATGGCTCAAGGTGTGTAAACTTGGGATTTCAAGGCTGCCTCTCAAGATGCAAACGCCTCAAATCAGACTAAATCTTGGAGTGCGGCCATCGAGGACTTGCGCTATGACATAGCGCACCACGTCCTGCCACGTCGCTTGACGGGTTTGAACATGCCTGGGTCGGTGGACGAGCCACGAATCCTTCCAACATACGACATACCCATGATCTCTATCGAAGTTAACTCTTGGGGTTACCTTATAGGATCCTAAGCATAAAACTGGTTCAACCAGTCAAAGGAACTACAATGGAGACTATACCTGTGGCCCAAAAGACCTACCTTTTTTTGAGGAACCATCCACAGAAACCATAATAAGGAACCCTAAGCACTAAACCCAAAATCCCTAAAAAGGTAGGTCTGTACAGGTAGGTATTGCAATGTAGGGGCCTTTATAATTAGAGTAGGGTTTTGGGATATGTTACACTATAAATATCATAAGGAACCCCCAAAATAGTACAGGTAAGCATTAAGGTCCCTATGTTAGAACGTTAAGAGATGCTACAAAGGAGTCGGTTCAAGAATCATCGGGACGATGTGGCAGCAACTAGCAACGGCAGAGGAGCCCTACGTTCGAACGATCCGTAGCTAGGGCTTACCCCTAGGCTCCATTGTACTTCCTTTTTGGGGTTACCTTATAGGATCCTAAAGATGAACCACAAGGAGGAACTACAATGGAGCCTGCGGGTAAATGGGCGTTTCCAAGCTTAAGTGCTTCGAGGTGCCAGAGCAAGGTGTCAGTTTGGACGACCTTGGGTCCTGCTGCACCCTTCACCCGTCGAACTCCCGACCGAACACCATGATCCAAAACTCGACACTAATGTAGGAACCGATTAATTAAGCTACCCTGTGTTTATTAGGCTTTTTATATGGATCCTGATATTTTGGGGGGTTATGTGGCCAGGGTTTCTTAATCAGGGCTCGAAGCACCCATGCAAACGGCGCAAAGCCAAACCACACATCAAAAACAACAAAATACACTCATCACTAAACCCTCAACCAAAAACCCTCGGAAAACACAAAAAATGAAAGAACGCGCAAGCCCGAAAGGAAAGCACCCTCCTCGGAGACCTTGCCGGGGGACTTTCCCTTGTCGAGAAATTCGGAGGTTCGGGGGTTTTTAAGGGGCTAGGTTTATTTACTTGGAGGTTCATGGGTAGTTATAAGTGGGGTTATAAGTCCCCAAATATGGGTTAGAGCTATAGTTACCCTACTTATAGCCCCACTTATAACTACCCAGAACCTCCAAGTAGGGTTTCGGGTTTCAGGGATTTTTAGTTTAGGGTTTTTGGGGATGGTGGGTGTATTTAGCGTTCAGGGCTCAGGGTTCCGGGTCTCGGAGGTTTAGAGTTTTGGAGTTTAAGCGGGTTCTGGCTGGTTTCCAGGTATCTCGTCTTCAGGTCATTGCTCGCCGAGCGTCGGTTTATTCAACCATCGGACACTTGAAACCCCTAATATGTTAAGCCCAAGACTGGATAAGCACACCCTAAACCCTAAACTTAAACCCTATGCCCTAAACCCTGAAAGCCTCCGCGCCTCTTTACAAAATGCTTGAGGCCAACTGCCGCAAGCTGTAACCTGCCTGAAACACTGCAATATACACACTGAAGGCATAAATCATCTGGAATCTTGCAAACTTGCTGAGCCTAAACCGTGACATGCCGTGAAGCCCGGTAACCCTGAGCTCACCGAGCAGACTCGGAGAGATGAAGCTGCTGAAGCCTGACCACTAGCAGCTTAGCAAGAAGCCCTAATGCATATGCCGTAATGCCTAAACCCTAATCCCTAAACCCTAAACCCTAATCCCTAACCCCTAAACCCTAATCCCTAAACCTTGCCCCAAGCCCTCCAAAGCCTAAAGCCCTTAAGCCATCCAGACTTGCAAGCAGCCTCTGCGGCCTCGGGTCTGAAAAGACTCAGAGCTAGCTGATTCTCGGTGTTGCGGCTCTTTCGCCAGTAGTATAGTATACGGGCGTTAATGATTAGAAAAGGGTATTGGGGCCCATAATGCTAGAATGATACTCAGGAGCCCCAAGACCCTATTCTATTTATATTAAGGCCCCTACATTAGGACTGTAGGAGTAGACGTGCGAACTGTAATTGTAGTAGCAGCACGACGAGGGAGCAAGCAATGACCTTCATAATCATCACAAACATGCCAGCGACATGGTCGTCGTACTAGCCGGACAGGGCTTCTTTCAAGGCATAGCGGCGCTGGCCGTTATCCGAACTGATGATGAGGAGTATGAAAAGGCGCAAGAGGCCGACCAATTATTTGTCATATGTGGGAAAGGAACCCAAACATCCCCAAACTCCCGTCACTTGGCCCACTGCTCGCAGGTAGCTGCGGAAGCTGCCGCCCTCCATGCACTCCAAGCGCGCGAGAACCTGCAACCGGGGAGGAACTCCGTCCGAGACCCTAGCATACAGAGGCTGCAGTATGTAGCTAGAACAGGGTTGCTTGTCGAGAGAATTCTGTAAGAGTTCCTGCATAAGTTGTTGCGGTATCAAATGATAAG
Source organism: Symbiodinium sp. CCMP2456 (assembly GCA_905221635.1). Lineage (NCBI taxonomy): Eukaryota > Dinophyceae > Suessiales > Symbiodiniaceae > Symbiodinium > Symbiodinium sp. CCMP2456. The sequence goes on along the minus strand of CAJNDV010029025.1, from coordinate 8,480 downwards.
TTTAGATGTGGGTCAGCGGATGAAAGGGTTTGGGTGAGAAAGGTTCGTTACCCGGCTTGGGGAACTGAGAGTCCAAGCTGAGCCAATGACTCGTCTAACGACGACGACATCTTTCACGCTCATCCTTTCACCTGCACTCTAAGCCCACTTCTGGAGATTTGAACAACTGCAGGAGTAAAAGGGCCAATCAAAAGAAACATGTTCTGATTGGAAGTAGCAATAGTCATGTGGCAACATCATCCGAATCCTAATTAATGTGAGCGCAGACGCACCACGGAAATCCATAGAGCAGAAGCACTACAGAGTGTAGGAGCAAAATCTGGATCAACTTAAACCCTAAAGCCCAAACTTAACACGATAAAGCCTGCAGCCCAGCTGATCACCCCAGAAAATTCCGGCACCTGGTTGCTCCACATGAAGGCTTCCTCCAAAGCAATCACGTTCCTGTGCCAAGCAGAAAACATCCAGGGTGGAACATGGCTTGAGCAAGAAGACTGGATAAATTGAAACACTGTTCCCAGAGATCCATATATACATATAGTACTAATAATAACTATAAGCGTAATAATAATGATGATAATAATAATAAATAAATAAATAAATATATATATATATATATCATCCATAATACATATGACATACCCTCGGGGCCTCAGATGTCCATAATATAACATATCCCAACATCCTGTTCTAGCTATCAAGGCCCCTGTATTGGTGCTCCTGGCTTCGACATCTGCGGGCTTCGCAGGGATATCTAACTCATGCCTCATCCTTGAGACTTTTCGGGGCTTTATTTAGAGTTTATTTAGGATTCAGGGTTTAGGGCTTTAGGGTTTTAGGGTTTAGGGTTTAGGGTTTAGGGTTTACGGTTTGAGATTTAGGCTTTAGGTCTTTTATCTGTAAAAAAGGTCAACAAGAACTTGAATTTGGCCAGCATGCCGCTTGTCCTGTGCGACACGCCGAAACCAAGGGGAGAGATCCCCACGCTAGGAACATACTCCGCACCGGCAACTCCTGACCCTTAGCCACGAAACCCTTCACACGCAAATCACAGATCAGGGTAGGGAGAGTGGCATGGTCCTACATCGTAGAGGCAAATGATCACGACTCGATCACAAGGCAGAGCCAGCCATAAAATCCAACAGAGAAGAAAGTGCTGCCAGTTAGGTGTCTCGAGACTTCGATAAGTGCACTCCATTATGAAGCGCGCCTATGACATCTTTAGCACAACGGGCTGCAAACCACACAGCCATGGCTGTCCTAAACCTGGAGACCCCAGCCTTCAAGACGAATTCCGAAGCTCCTTAACCCAAAGAAAAGACAGGATAATGCTAATTACTTGTAGCACCAGTATGAACCACAACGACAAAACTGCTGCTGGTGACACTGGACTGCTGCTGCTGCCCGAAGCCGAAGGCACCCTGTTCATCAACGGCAGATGCATCACCAACATTCGGAACAAAGCATTATCACCAAAACCACCCCCACCAGCATGACCCATGAAAGAGCCGCTTGATCGCAATCACCGCGGGCGTCATCAGTATCACAAGACAAGAATCGTAGCAGCAGTACATCCTTGAAGAGACAAGCAGACCTCGAAACCCCGCACCCCAAGCATCGTAAAAGATGTGTATGAAGCCCGTATACAACCCACGCTGCACCAAGACGAGAAAACAAGTTCGCTCCTGCTGGCGAGTGCTTTCAAGGCCTGAACCTGGGACGGCGTCGCCGGGTTCAGTCTTTGGACTGTGCTTCTCAGCACGGCAAACTACATAAGAAGTAGACTACGTGCAGACGCATACACACACACTCACATACATACACACATACATCATACATACATACATA
>CAJNDV010029014.1:28802-46302 GCA_905221635.1 Symbiodinium sp. CCMP2456 | reverse complement strand
AAGCTGTGTTTTGGACTGCTAGGTTAGTCCTCTGTCAAGCCTCCGCATCGACATGCACTGTCGGCCAAGGTTGCGTCCAAGTTGTGACAAGCAAACTTGCTGGATATGGACCACAAGACTTGGGGTTTAGGCTTCGCTTGGAACTAGATACTATACCTCAAAGACGAAAGCACTCATGTGCGCAAATCCTGTGCCCTAACCTTTGCCATTTGCTGTATCTCTACGTCCTAAGCTCTGTTTCGTCCCTCGCCCTCAACTCTAAACCCTAAACCCTAAACGTTAGTTTCCACACCGTTTAAATCCCCAAATCCGAAAACCCAAAATCCCAAACCCATAGACCAAAAATTAAAAGGGTTGGGGATTTAGTAGGTTTTAGGTTTAGGATAGTTTAGGGTTTAGGATCTAGGGAGAAGCTTCGGATCTACTTTGAGTTTGATGTTCAGCCGCAAGTCACAACAAGTTTTCTTCAACCCGTCGTGGCCTTCGTCAAAACGGAGAATTGCGAAAATCGGGCGGCATGGCTTACATGTTCGTCGTAGGGAATCGGGATTTTCTAGGCAATCCCTTCCGGGCTTGGGTATCTCACTCAGAGTAGAGCGAAACTCAGTCCCCCAATTCCCTACTGAGAGCAAGTAAAAAAAGCAGCGAGGGACAGATTGGCCTTCAAATGCCGGGCCAGGAACCCGGAGTACCAGACTGAATCATAGTAATGCAGGGTCATAAGAATTACCAGTAGAATAGGGTTTTGCGGTTCTTTAGAGTAAAAATGCAATAAGGAACCCAAAGGAATAATGTAGGTAATTATTTAGGCCTCTATAATATTGCTCAAGTCGTGCTAGTGTAGAGTTAGCGTTCGGGCCTTGTCATATGAATCAAGACCTGCGTGGCAGTGAGGGTCACTCGGCACCGTTTAGGTTCGTAGAGTTTAGATTGTACGGTGTCAGGTTGGGGGTGTTGCGCCTTCGACACATCACCGGCGTTTTCTTTATTCTGTGTGTGACATGCGGCTTAGGGTCTAGGTTGCCTGCTCTCTTGTTAAACCGTAGATGCAGAAACACATCATAAGCAGAGCCAAAGCCTGTATGCACCTGAAAAGCACATGACTGCATACAAACAGACAAAGAGACCAACAGATGTGTGTGTGTGCGCGCAACTACTTGGTGATGCATGTCATGTATGCACTGTATGCAACATCGTCTATGTGCGTGCATATGTATCTGAGCGTGTATGTATGTATATATGATTGTCTGTAGGTATGTGTGCGTGCATGTCTGCATGTTGCATGTGCGTGCTTGTGTTTCTGCACATGTACATACGTAAACACACACACACACACATATATATATATATATGTATGTATACGTATATGAACACAGAAATATTAACATACACATACATACGTACATACATCCATGCGTATATGCATATTACATGCATACATACATACATACGTACAGACAGACAGACAGACATACCTACATACATGGATACATGGATGCATGCATACTTATACATACGTTCATGCATGCATTGAGACGTGCAAGCTGCATGCATGCGAGCTTGCATGAACAGATACATGCATGCTGACGGGCGCACGTATGCACACAAGCACGCACATACATGTATGCATACATGTCGCACATACATGCATGCATACATACATACATACATACATAGATTGATGCATGCGTGCATATGGGCGTGCGCACACACGTACATCGGAACATAGTACATGCATGCATGTGTCCATTCATGCATACATGCATACATCCGTGCATAATTGCATACGTACATGCCTCCATGAGGTTGTGCAAACGTACCTGCAACCAACGCAAGAGAAACTGCATGTACAGAACATTTACGTCGATAGTTGCTGGGCAAGCAGATCATCAAGGGGTTCCACCGGATCCGACTTCGTCCATGCTGTATAACCGACCCTTGGCGCGCTGAAGTCAGCGCAGGGTGAGAGCAAAAAGAGCGGCTGTGATGACCCGTGTCCGGAGTGTTTCTGGCCCCCTTCGGGGTTCTAACACTTGAAGCGTCTTGAAGCTTTTTTGTGTGTGGGGGGTTCCTTGAGGTCTTAAGCGGTTAAAAAGTTCCGCTTGCAACCACACACTCTCTACTGGAAGCCCGCAAAGACACACCTCCAAGCCTCAATGGGCTTAGGCTTTATACGGTTGAGAAGCTTAGGGTTTAGGGTTTAGGGTTTAGGGCTTGGGGTTTAGGGGGGCGAGACTCCTTGAGACAGTAAGCAAAAACTGCGAAGAGCGTATTTTCACTCCAGCCACTGGCAGCTGTATGCCGCATCACCAACGGAGACGCCGGCCCATTCGGGGATGCATTTATCCGCCCGTCGCGCCCTCAATCCATGTGAGTTTCAAAGCCAGGGGTTCGGATCGAAGTAGCTGTTCGCATCAGGAGTTGGCAATGACGGAGTGATAATGTAGGGGCCTTAAAAACTGGAATAGGGTCTTTGGGGCCCTTTATACTATATTCATTATAAGGAACCCCCCAAAATAGTATAGATAATTATTTAGGCTTCTGTGTTGACACCCCGCAAGTCTTCTCAGGTACGTCAAAGACCACCGCGGTTTGGAAGCAGCCCACTCTCACGTGGAAGCAGTTAGGTCTTACACTAACCCGAAACCCTAAACCCTAAACCGTACGAGTCTTGGGCGCAGGTGGGGGCGTAGGGGATGGACTACCCTGAATCCTATCCTCCAGAGAGTCGGGGCACAGGATGAACGTAATGTAGGGGCCTTAAGAAAAGGAATGGGTTTTTTGGGGGTATAATATAAAATAAATAGTAAGAATAATAATAATAATAATTATTATTATTATAAGGAACCCCTCAAAATTATATAATCAGTCGGGCCCCTACATGAGGTATCTTTCGGCCCTCTGCCTTGAGTTCACTAATGGAACAAAGCAACAGCCCATAATTCGAAATCCATTTTAGGGTTTAGGTTTTAGGGTTTAGGGTTTAGGGTTTAGGCCTTAAGAATTCGAAAAGGGTTTAAGGGGCATATTCTATAATAACAATAGAATCATAATAAAAATAACAATAACGATAAGAAGAAGAATAAGGAGCCCTAAGAGTAGTATTGGTAATTACTTAGGCCCCTATATTGGTCTCCCTTGCAAGCGCAGTCCCATAAGCAAAACCAGGAGCTCAAGGCTCCGGTAGTGAAGAGGAGACCGATGGAATATAGGGGCCTTATAAAATTTAGAATAGGGTTTCAGGGGGGTTCCTTTAAATTGAAGGGTTCCTTAAAGGGTTCTATAAGGGCTACTATAAGGGTTTAGGGTTTAGGGGCCTTAATAATTAGAAGAGGGTCTTCGGGTCCTTTACAGTATAGTCAGAAAATAAGAAACCCCAAAAGAATGCATAAGGCCACCTCTATATGTTAGCAACAGTTTGTCCTCACTTGCACTTGTGTAGCTCGTCATTCAAGTCACTAAAAAGGCCTGTGAGCGAACCCTAGCCTAAGTACGCCAACAAGTTTCTGAAACAATGGACGGGCCGTAATGATGGGAACGCGGTTGTGGTGCAAGAAGATTTTAGGACGACTTAGCAACTCTATTATTGAATATTGCGACCTCTGTAGTATTCTCGATATGGAAAATTTCCTCGGCCGGCAGATCGTGCATCTCTAGTACACTCTTAGAGGAGCCACAGGCAGGGCACATCTATGCGAGCAGAAGTGCTTGCAAAGCTGGGTGTAGAAAACCTAAACCCCTACCCTAAACCCTGAACCCCTGAAAGCGTCTGCGGACCTTAAGGTCATGCCCTGGGAGCGTGCCCTACCCGCTTGCAGTGCGACGTGCATGGGGGGCCGTGAAAAGAAGGAGCCCATAGGATTAAAGGCGTTTCGGTTTAGGGTTTAGGGTTTAGAGTGTGGGGTTTAGGGTGTAGGGTTTAGGGTTTGCTGATCGGCTTTCCCGAGGGGTCTTAATGTGGCGGCCTCAAGAACTAGAATACGGTTTTGGGCTCCTCTATAGTTTATAGTTCTGATACGGAAACCTAAGCAATGATGTTGGAAATTAATAAATTAGGCTTCTATCTTATGTACCTATATGGGTAGTTGTCAAAATTATGGTCCCTCTTGGGGTACCCTAAATAATAGGTGCCGTATTATCATAAGGACCCAAAAAGGGACCATAATTTTGACAACCACCCATATAGTCGAATGTGGACTTTCTATATTAGGAACTTCTATTATGACTTAGGGAAGGTATCCCAAGGTACAGTAAGTAGGACCGTTCGACCCTGTGGGCTTTGGGGGCTTAGAGTTTAAAGCGTTTAGAGTGTTGAAGAGGGGGGTTAGGGAGTTTAGGGAGGGTTTAGGGTTTAGGGTTTAAGGCTTAGGGTTTAGTGTTTAGGGTTTAAGGAGTTTAGGGGGTTTAGTGCAAGAGGGTTGAAGGAGTTTCGGGGCTTGAGCTAGTAGAAAGGGTGGTGCGGAGCGGTGGATGGTGAAAAGAACCCTGTCCTCCATTGCTAAAACTTAAGGTTTAGGGTTTCCATGTGCCCAAATTAGTATCTAAATTGCCCTGAAATTAGTCCCTATGTATAGGTACTTTGGGGCCAAACTATTGCTATCTGGGCACATGGACCCTTAGGGCAATGCATCAGCGCCACAATAGCATACCGCTACAGCAAAGGCCCAAGAATCACGGAAGGCTTGGGTAACATTATGCTGAGGGCAAAGTGGTATGGCTTGCAGAGTAAGGTGGTAATTAGGGTTTAGGGTTTGGAGAATGTTTAGATTCAGACTTTGATAGTGAACACATCTATTAAACGGCAAGTTCACGGTTCATTGTTCCCTAAACCCTAAACCCAAAGCCTCAAGTATCTAAACGCCGTGAAGCTCCTAGTCGCTTCATATAGGCGGCATCCTTTGGACTTCTAGCAGGCTCCACATCATGTTGAAGGAAACTACCGGTGGGAGTTTAGGGAATATGGGGGCTCTATAAGGCTTCTATAAGGTGTGTATATATATATATATAGACCTGCTATAAGGCTCCTATAACGGTAACTACCCACCTGAAAATGTCCTAGGTCATGGCATCAAATGCTATATCTAGATACTCCATGGATCTTTTGGGAACACTTTCGGCGGGAATCCCTTATGCATAGGTGCATCCTTTTCCTCTTACGGCTTAACGGTAGGGCTCCCAAATTTTCGGAACCCGCTTAGACCTCAACACCTTTCGCACCGTGAAAGGGATGCCGAAGCAGTTTAGGGTGCAAGGTTTAGGGGTTTAGAGCTAAGGGCTTCGGGCCTACACAGCCTTCCAACAAAAGCCCTATATCTAAATTGGCTCAAGCCGAACGCCCCAAATCCAAGGATAAATTTGGCTAGGGCCCGCAAGAGCACATACACATCGGGATCCCAGACTTCGCATTCAGGCATCCCGAACCCAACGCAACCATAAACCCTAAACCCTTAAACCCCAAGCCCTATCTGAACCAGGATCCCTCTGTTTACATGGTCCTTTCGCGCCTTCAATGGTGCAAAGACTCCGTCAGAGAGCCCTGAGTTCAGTTCACGACTCTTCGGCTGCCAACCTCGGCAGAGTAACACCTTTTTCGCTTCCAGGGCTACAGCCCAGAGACCTACCTGGTTCGAGGGCTTAGGGTTTGGGGTTACCTGCCTGGGGCTCCGTATTATCATCTCTCTTCTTCAACAACCAGGCCCAAAAAGTTCAAACTTTTTGGGATAGACCTCGTACATAGGGCCAAAAAATGCACAGTTCCCCCATTGGCTACCAAGTCATTATGATCTCCTTTTCTGTTCCTATAGAAAATAGCCCTAAACCCGAAACCATGAACCCTAAACCCTAAAATAAGAGCCTTCAGGGTTTAAGGCTGAGGTTTCCGGTGCCAGAAGGGGGTGCTCTGCTGACAGCCTAGGGTTTATAGGGTTTAGAATTTGGGGCTTAGAGTTTAGAGTTCAGGGGTTTAGAATTTAGGGCTTCGGCTTAGAGTTTAGAGTTTCGGGTTTAGGGTTTAGAATTTAGGGCTCAGAGTTTAGAGTTTAGGGTTTAGAATTTAGCGCTTAGAGTTTCGAGTTTAGGGTTGAGAGTTTAGGGCTTTGGGGCTTAGGGTTTAGGGTTCAGGGTTTATTGTTTTAAGGTTTAGGGACCTGAAACGTCACAGTTGCTCTGTTGACCACGCCTTGATCTGAGTCTTGCTTAGGGTTTGTTGTAGGTTTAAAAAGTGGAACCCCTAAATCCCTAAACCCGAAGCCCTAAACCCCCAAAAAAACCTCTAAACCCTAAACCCTAAATCCCTAAACCCTAAGCCCTAAACCCCCAAAACCCCTTACGAGGCCCTAAACAGGTACAAAGTGAAAACCTCAGCTGATCTGCACTGGCACGCCAGCTGCAGATCCGAGAAGCCGAACAGAAGAAGATCCCCTAAACCCTTAACACTACCTATAGTCTCCATTGTAGTTCCTTTTTTTGGTTGAACCACTTTTATAATTAGGATCCTGTAAGGTAACCCCAAAAAGGAACTACAATGGAGACTATAGGTAGCTTGAAGCTTTGTGAGGACGGAGTCGACATGAAGCTTTGTATGAAACGCCCTGAAGCCTAAACCCCAAACCAAAACCGTTTGGCAAACCTAAACCCTAAACCCTAAACCCTAAACCCTAAACCTTTGCTTCCACGCATTGCGGATGATGCCTTCAGACCAGGCTGGGGTTGTGGAAGCACAAGACTTGATCCCCACGTTGAGTTCTTTGTGTGGCTTGGGTTATTCTCACAGTATCCTTGTGGTGCCTTCCTTTTAAAAATTTGGGAAATCATCCCCTCCTAGCAACAGCATGCTTAAGTACGATAAAACATCCCAAAGGAGGACCCCTAACGTGAGAAAGCCTTTAGATTTCAGATATCAGGGGTGCCAAAATGAATTGCACAGAATCCTTCGGCGAGCGTCGGCACGAAGCCCTCGTCACTGCGACCCACCTGAGCAATGCTATCGCGAGGATTGAGGAGCCATGTGTACTGTACGAACTCCTGACGGTCCTAAATTGGTTGATTATCAAACCTTTTGGCTCAGGCTCTCGAGCAAGTTGAACCTACGATTCAAGTCTGGGTCTAGGGCTGAGGGCTTCAGTCTGCAAGGTGCTGATGTGCAGTGAAAAAGAAGGGCTCTTGCTGTGTCCCGTTACTGGTTCGGGGTTCGGGCTTGGCAGTCTCTTTAGTAACACGGTTTAAGGTTTAGGGTTTAGGTACAAGCGTGAAGCATGGCTTCAGATCTCAAGCCACGTCCTCGCTGTGTGTCCCTTTGCCCTAAGGGCTCGTCACTAGTCCCTCAGATTGCAACAGGTTGATGCAACACACACACACACATCCGGGTGCAGGGTGTAAGCTTAGGATACCGAAGCTTGCGTAGACTAGTAGATGTTAGGCTTGTTATCTATAGTTAAGCCGTCGTCAAGTTTGTCAAAACTGGACTGCAACGTCTCCAATCTGACATGACCGGATTTTGTGTCAAGGTGTAGGATTCAGAGATCTGAGGCGCCCAGAAACCCTGATGCAAGAGTTCATGCTGACGACTCCACGGAACGGGTTCCTGAACCGGGATACAAAGATCACTCAACTGAGGCTTGTCCCACACCTGATTTCCCCCTTTCGCGGTTTGGGGTTCAGGGTTTGTGGCTTGATTCTTGCGAACTCGTGTTCAAGATAGGTACCCTGCGGGAAAATCGACACTAAACCACTAGGAAGTGTCTGACAAGGCTCGATATCCTGACGACCCATTGGACTCGTATACCAAAAAGTCCTCCACAAGAGGAGATTGGAGCATTGACCGCGTGATAGAAATGGGCTTAGGATTGCCCATGAAGGGTCCTGTTGTCAGCACTGTAACCCACGACAGTTACATTTGCAAAGGTAGGCTTGCAGTTCAATAGATACAGCTTGCGAGATAGACCCCAACACCTAGCCCTAATGCCCTAAACACCTAAACCCTCAACCCTAAAAACTTCAACCCTAATTCAAACCCTAGGCCCTAAACCCTAATCCCTAAGCCCTAATCCCTAAACCTTATAAAGCAAAGCCTAAGCCCTAAACGCTTAAGCCCTTTCAAGAGCCTCAAACCGCCAGAGAAACTTCGAGGACATGTGGTTGGACGCGCTGGTAACCCAGGCCTGAGAGCGTAAGTAGGGTTCTTTGAAGGGCCGCATCCTGGGGTGTAGGGTTTAGGGTTTAGGGTTCAGGGTTCAGGTTTAGGGTTTAGGGTTCAGGGTTTAGGGTTCAGGGTTTAGGGTTTAGGGTTTAGGGTTGATGCGTGTGATGAGGATTTCGTGGGGGTTTACTGGGAGTCTGAAAGATTGATGCGTAAGAGCCTTGTCTTTTCCGGCAGTATATAATTTGTACGATGCTCTACTCCAACACCCTCAGTCCGATCATTGGCTCCCTTTTCTTTTGTTTCTCTTTCTTCCCTAAACCCCAAACCCTAAACCTGAACCGTAAACCCTAAACCCTAAACCCGTGGGATTAGTGGTAGGCCTCGCTCTCTTAGGATAGGGTCGGGGTTGCGGTTTTGAGGGTTTTGAGGGCCTAGGGCCTTGAGGTTTTAGGGTTTGGTGTTTTGAGGGTTTAGGGTTTAGGGGTTAACCCTAAACCCTAAACCCTAAACCCTAAAGGGGTTTAGGGAACAGAATACTAGGTTTCCCAGTAGTGAAGTGCCCTTTAGACCTTCTATCTTGGGGGTCTCTAAAGATTGAAACCGGACAGCGGGGAAAAAGCTATCCTTATCTTTAAGGGGCTACTGGGGGAAGCCTGAAGAACTAGTAATATAGGGTCCTCAATAATTACCTATAATATTTTGGGGGTTCCTTATTGTAATTATCGTATCAGGAACCCCGAAACCCTATTCCAATGACTAAGGCCCCTATATTGGTACTATTCCTGAGGGTTCTTTCTGAAAAGTGTAGTGTACTGTACCCCAACACGCTAGTCCGCTAGTCTAGCTAAGACGCCCCACATATTAAGCTGCGTTTCGTGCTTTCAAATCAGGGATGACACGGCTTTAGGGTTCCTCATACCCAAAGCTCAAAATGGCCAAAAGCCTCTTGTAGTATGGTCTTTGAGCCCAAAGCCTTAAAATGTCAGTCCTTAGATCAGAGCCTAAGGGATAGGGTTCAGGGCTTAGTGCTCACTTGGAGGGACGTAAGTATTAGGCTAGGCTCATGCAGGATGCGAAAAACTTTCCTACTACGAGGCTAGGTGTAGGGTTTCAACGCTAGAATTCAAGGTCGGTGACAGGGCTCCGAGGCTTACGCGTCCGGAGAGTTGGGGAGATTCGGATTTGGAGAGCCGGGGGGACCTACTGAGCGTGATGAAAAAAGCGCATGTTCTTTCAAGGGGCCCTCGTACGAAGATTTTGTTGTAACTACTAGAAAGGGACAAGGGGTAGGCTAATCGAGTTTTGTTCTAGGCTTTTCAGTTTATAAGCTTACCAGACCCCGTTCTTTACCTTTGGTTTGGAGCTTAGGGTGTTGGGTTAAGGTGCCCGTAATACAAGTCCTGCATTGCCCAGAGACTCCAAGATCCCTTAATTAAGGAATATACCTTAAATTATAATCCTTAAACCCTAAACCCTAAACCCTAAACCCTAAACCCTAAACCCTAAACCCTAATAAGATTTAAGGTATATTCCTTAATTAAGGGATATTGGAGTCTCTGGGTGCCCATAATAAGGAAATACCATCATTTCCATAGTGTAGGGTTCTGAAGGTAATGCAGGATTTATATGGGAGTTTCAGAAAATTAGGGTACCTTATTTTGGGGTCCTTATAATAGGGATCCTATTATGTAGGGTACCATATTAGGGTCCCCTATTTTCGGAAACCCCCATATCATCAACAGTAGTACGATGCACCCGTAGTACAATACACCCCCAAACCCTATTTTGCTTACTAAGGACCCTCATTGTAACCCTCAGAGGAACCCTTGTAATAGAGTGTTTTCAACAGGAGCCCTGAAAGAAACACTACTCTAACTATGAAGGCCCCCTTCATTTTTTTTCGGGATCATGCCCTTGCAGGTCTTTGAGGACGGCACCTACCGCATCGTCGGCTGCCCAGCACTTTAAGGGTTTACTTGAGGCTCTGTGGTGTAGGGCTCGGGTTTAGGGCTTAGTGTGCCGGGTTGTGGTTCAGCGTTGAGTTCAGCGTTTAGTGTTGCTCCGTGCCGGGGAAGGCAGCAACAGACTCGTGTACCCTTTTTAGGACTCTTATGATCATAACCTGGTATGCCCCGACAGGGTTGCTTGGACTTATTTTGGAGCCTTGGTTTAATTCTTGTGACGCTTAGATTGGGGTTTTGGGGTACTCTCAAAGCATGGAGCCTGAGCCAGTACTGAGGGAGTCCGACTATACCAAACCATGACAGAGAGCGCTATGCCCCTTGCGGCTTAAGCCCTAACCCAGCCCTAACCTAAACCCTAAACCCTAAGCCCTAAACCCCAAACCCTAAACCCTAAACCCTAAACCCTAAACCCTAAACCCTAAACCCTGAACCCTGAACCCTGAACTTTGAACCCTGAACCCTAACTCAACCCAAGAAACTCACGAGAAACTTCAGCAACCCTAAACACCAAACCCTGAGGCCCTAAGAGCTCTTTGGACAAAGGTTAATCGACAGGAGGTCTACTTGACAGCTCCTACATTGTTTGGGTTCTGTGCCAGGAAGTTTATGAGCTTTCTATTGGTGATTTGATATGGCCGTAAACTCTGCAATTAGGGTTTCGGGGTACAGAATGCTGTGGAGGCCTGCGTTAAATCCTAAAGCCTTTGCGCCGGACTATTTTTTTAAGGAAAGGCCATGTAGTGCTGGGGGGGTAGCCCGGGCTGGTTCCGTGTCATTCACCAAAAATTAGAGCCTGTGGGGTGTAGAGTCCTACTGCTGATGGACAAAATTCTGCATGACCCAAATATAGTATAGTACGATAAATCCCATAGTTTAGCTATATAAGATCATGCAGGATTTTGTCCATCAGCCGTAGGTAGCATTAGGGAGACCCCTTCAAGGGGGGCCCTTCTCCACCCTGACCTTCTTAAAAGGAACCTTATTGAGAGGGTCTATATTTTTGAAGGGTCCCCTTAATCCTATACCCTACATAGGGGTTTCGGGCTGTAGGGTTTGGGGTCCTGGGGTCGTAGGTTTCAGGTAGAGGGTTTAGGGTTTAGGGTTTAGGGCACATCAGTACCGATCAGCAGACTACGAGCCAACACAACAGTAAGAGTATGCATAGGAAGAAGAACGAGAACATGTATCGACTGAGTTGCACGACAGCAAGAAGAGCAACGTCAAGTAAGTGAACATAAGAGCAGGACCAGGAGTAAGAACATGGAGTAGGGCATCGGGAAGGGGGACAGGCCCGTTCATGTGAAGTACTAGCCCTGCCGCCTCCCTCCACACAGCTCGAAAATAGCTGATCCTGAGATTTGCCTGAGGTATTCCACCCTAAACCCTAAACCCACATCACTCACCCAGCATGGTATGAGCTGCTGATCGGTGTCGACGACTCGGCGCCCTAAGCCAAAAGCCCCAAACCTAAACCTGGTTATGGTGATCCTTACAGAAATCCTTAGTGTTCCTCATACCCAACATCCGAGAATGTGAGGTCTGGAGCATGGACGACTCCGAAAGCGACGTGCCGGCGGACTATGCGCTTTGCATGAATCCGCAGGGCCGAACCTAAACCCTAAACCCTCAACCCAAAACATCCCAAAGCCCAAACCCTTATCCCTAAACCCTAGCCCATAAGCCCCTGCACCGTATAGAAGCCTTACCTAATAAGTAGTAGAACATCACCTGACCGGCAATTAAGGAGGGGTGGAAACGCCCGCTTTAGTCAACCCAGGGACTCCAAAAGCCCCTACTTTCAGGAAGATGTCTGAGCTCACGTTAGGATTGTTGCTGCTGCTGCTGCTGCTACTACTACTACTACTACTACTGCTACTGCTACTGCTACTATGATTTAAATGGTGTTTCTGAATTAAAGAGTTTTGGAGTTTCTGGGAAGGCAAAGGCGTGCCTTGTTCTCCATGCGAATGTCATTCGCTTCAGGGTTTTAGGGTTTGGGTTTAGGGCTCAGGGTCTGGGGTTCAGGGTTTAGGGTTCGGGGTTTAGGGTTTAGAGTAACCCAAAAACTCAAAGCCCTGCGAAGCCTGAATAATTCTTTTTGCCATGCCCCGGGCTCCTCTGTAGTAGTCATATAGTAAGCCCCCAAAAGTTGCAAATCGGATTAAGGACAGCCAGCGCTGGGATTCCGTATACATTACTCCTAAGGATTGAGGCTATTGGGCCCTAAACCCTAAACCCTAAACCCTAAACCCTAACTCTTAAGGATTGAGGCTATTGGGTTTCCAACTTTGGGCTTCTACTATGGTGCAATCTGGATCTGAGTTCTACTCTTCGCAAACTCAAGGCAAAAGTGTGTACCTGGGGATCCAAAAAACTCGGCAAAACGACCCTTTTAAGGGTTCTACCGTCTAATGAAGGGGTCATAGCCTGCCATTTTGGGGTTTGGGGTCACAGGTATTGATCTCATGAATATGGGATTGAAGTGGAGGCCTGAACCCGAAACCCTAAACCCCAAGCCCCTAAACCGTAAACCCTGAACCCTAAACCCTAAACTTCGTAGAGCTCCTTATGATAGATATGGGGGTTTCCGAAAATAGGGGACCCTAATATTGTACCCTAAATAATAGGATCCTTAGTATAAGGACCCCAAAATAAGGTACCCTAATTTTCTGAAACTCCCATACGATCTTATACGTCAAATTATTGTTCTAATTGTCAAGGCCCCCGTGTTATTTCAGGCCGTCCCTGGGCTCTGATCGCAATCTTTCCGGAAAGGTTTAGGGTTTAGGGTTTAGGGTTTAGGGTTTAGGGTTTAGGGTTTAGGGTTTAGGGTTTTGATCTACTAGGTTTCTGGTATCTGAGACCATGAACCAAAGGCAGTTGGGGTTTGATTGGGGGGCCTGAATAGTATAGAAACTTCAAACCCGGAACGCCAAGCCTGAAACCCTTATAGCAACCCATGATCCAAGGTTAGAAGTATGGGCCCCGAATATGGGCCCTTTAGGGGGGTTTCTAGGGTCCCTTAAGGGTGCATAGAGTGTATGTAGCAGGTATATAAGGGTCCCAGGGTTTTGGGCCCAAACTAGGGGCCCATGGTTTCAAACTTAGACAGGAAGGAGCCCCTTTAGGTAATCCTGAGCCCCAAGCGCTTCTAGCCCGAAGCCCTAAGCCGTGTCACAACATTGAAGGCCAGCGCTCGGGGCTTCGGGGTTTAGGGTTTAGGGTTTAGGGTTTAGGGTTTAGGGTTTAGGGTTAAAACTTCGTCTTAAACCTTAAGCCCTACACCCTACACCCTAAACTCGCGCAGTGTTGTCTTCCAGATAGTTAAACCCCCATCCCGGGCTCAACACCCGTTGCATTGGATTCATTCCACTTGGCATGTTTTCTGCCAGATTCGACGGCGGGAGGATTAGTTCAGGAGCACAACTTTCCTGTGTTGAAGCACGTGCCTCACGATCTTCAAACGACACTGGATCTAGGACACTTGGGATAATTAGGGTGGCTGTGGAATTGCGCGTTTGGGAAGGCGAACATTCTGTGTTCGGCTGGAACTTGACAGGTAGACGGTAGACAACACATAATGCGAGAATTGCCAGCTTGAGAGTTCATTCCACCTCGCTTCTTTAGCCTCGCACAGCATGTGTTGATTTGTAGATGCGTTCCGGTTGAAGCTAGGTTCAGGTTTAGGGTCGAGGGGTACCCCAACAGTGGTCCCCGTTATTCTTCTTTGAGTTTAGGGTTCAGGGTTCAGAGTTCAAGGGTTTCGGGTTAAGGGCTTGGGGTTCAGGATTTAGGGGATAGGGTTTAGGGTTCAGGTTTCAGGGTTCAAGGGTTTAGGGTTAAGGGCTGGGGGGTTTA
The DNA here is from genome assembly GCA_905221635.1 of Symbiodinium sp. CCMP2456. Classification (NCBI taxonomy): domain Eukaryota; class Dinophyceae; order Suessiales; family Symbiodiniaceae; genus Symbiodinium; species Symbiodinium sp. CCMP2456. The sequence goes on along the minus strand of CAJNDV010029014.1, from coordinate 32,340 downwards.
GGGGGCTGGGTGGTGGAGATTGAGGCCTAGCTCGAGCTTTAGGGTTGGATCAGGGCATAAGGTTGACTTCGACTAAAGGGTTCAGGGTGTAGGGCTTAGGTTTGGGGCTTAGGATTTAGGGTTTAGGGGTTTACGGGTTTAGGGTTTGGGGGTTTAGGGTTTAGGGTATGTTCACTTTGACGCTACATCCTACTAAGCCCAAAAGCAATTCGAAGATCCAGCCCTAAAGCCTAAACCCTGAACCCTGACATCCTTGTCCTAACAATGACCTTAAGACTTAAATCCTCAGACCGGCCAAAGCCACAGAACAAGCAAGGAATTACAAAGCCCTGTAATTTCCGTGTAAAGGCATGCAAAGAATTGACAAGGCACCCAAACCCTGAACCCTAAACCCAAGATTTAAATCCTAGACTCCAACTCCTAAATCCTAAACCTTCAAGCTTAAATCCTCAACCCTGAACCATAAATCCTAAACCCTAAACCTATGCTCTGCAAGTCAAGAAACAAGGTGCGGTGGCCAGGAGATATGGGTGAGGAAGAAGGCTTGAGAACGGGGAGCTCGGGTGCTATTTGCTGGTTTTGAGCCTTTCCACCTTCTGGCTCTTTGGGGCTCGGGCTTTTCGGGTGGTGAGAATTTTGTGGGGTTCAGGGTTTTTACGGTTTAAAGGTTTCTACGCCCTAAAGCCCCGAACTGTGTGTTTGCGCTAGGGTTCGGGGCTTCGCTTCGGATTCAGATCCACTATACCTTAAACCCTATACAGTAGCCCTGACAGCCCCAAAAAAATCCCAGGAACAGTCTATAACCCTAAACCTTAAACTCTAAACCCGAAAAGAATCTAGGAACATTCTATATCCCTAGACCCTAAACCCTAAAAGAACCCAGGAACATTCTATACCTGCGAGCATTCTGAAGTGTAAACCCCAAACACCTGAGCCCTGGAGGTCAGACATAAGGACAGTTTCGGATACACGGGTTTGGGGTTTAGGGTTTAGGGGTTTGAAGTTTCGGATACAGGGGTTTGGGGTTTAGGGTTTAGGGGTTTGGGGTTTAGGGTTTAGGGGTTTGCAGTTTAGGGTTTAGGGGTTTGCGGTTTAGGGTTTAGGGGTTTGCAGTTTAGGGTTCAGGGGTTTGCGGTTTAGGGTTTAGGGTTTAGGATTTAGGGGTTTAGGGGTTTAGGGGTTTTGGGGTTCAGGGTTTAGGGAAGTCACATACGTAAGGGCCTCCCGGGAGGGATGAGGGTAGGTATGATACAGCTTCATTGGAAGAGTGTAGACCCTGATTATTAAGCCCCTGTCCATAGGTTTCCTAGTAGTGACCAGAGGTCAACAGTGAACCTCAAGCCATCATGAGAAGCCCGAAAGAGTTCGGATGCCGCAGCTTCGGGGTGTTGGGCTGGATCCGGTCCCTACCGCCGCCTTCTTGCAGCCTCAAACTGAGCCCTGCGCGAGGCTCACGGGTGTAGACAAGAAGCTCGTTTCCAGTTTAGGGTTCGGGTTTGAGGCTGTCGGGCCGAACCCTAAACCCACAATCCTAAGTTCAACCCTTAAGTCGTGACAACCCCTCACAAAGCATCAGGCTGAATTAAACTGGAGCATCCTCAGGTTTTATACAGGGCTTGTAGGGCTTGCAGGGTTGTAGGGGTTGCAAGTCCATAGGGTTTGGGGTGTAGTGGGTTTTCCGGCCAGGGAGGGGAAGGTGAGTTCGAAGCTTGGAGCTGTCGTGCGAGCTTGCAGAGGACTCGGCGCGAGGCCCAGATCCCAGGTTTTGGGTCTCGGAATTGGGGAATATGGGGCTTCGGGTTTAGGGAATTATGGACTCTGTCGGTTTAGGAGATGGGAGCCTTGGGAATCAGATTGTTTTGGGCTTGGGGTTTTGTACGATTTCTTTTGGCTAGTTGTTTGGGCTTGTGGAATATTTTGGGTTGGCTTGGAGGATCCGGCGGTTGAGAACTGGGTAATTTCGTTAGAGTTGGGATGGTGGGTACAGTAGAATGATGAGGTTTCCTATCTTGCTGAATTACCCTGCCCTCTGAACTTTCAAGAAGCTGTAGCAACAGTCTGCTGACGCTGGTCGCAGCAATACGGGTCTTTAGGAAATGACGACGACGACGGCGACGGCGACGATCGAGACGACGACGACGATCACGACGACCACAACAATCATGGCGACGACCACGACGACCGACCATGACGACCACAGCACTTGGTTGAGTGAGGCTCTGGATCTGGAAGGTGAACAGGTTTCCAGAACCCAGGGGTTGGTCATGGCAGTTCGTGCAGGGTTTATGGCTCCTTTTTTTGGGGTGTGGTATGTTTCTTCGTGAGTTGAGGGCTTAGGGCCTTCGAGTTTCAGTAGCAACTGGCAAGTAACGCTGTCAGCTTCAGCTTAGGGCAGATTCCCAACCCGAACATCCCAAACTTGCGCCTCAGACCTAAACCTTCAAGCCCCTAACACCCTTAACGTCCCTAAACCCCACGTCCTAACCCTAAGTCGCGAAGAAACCCCCTTAGGTAAGGCAAATGCCTCATGAATACAGAAATCGTCGCCCTGGGGCCCCATCTTGTCGCATTTCTAGAACATTGGGTTTAGGGTTTAGGGTTCAGGGTTTAGGGTTCAGGGTTTAGGGTTTAGGGTTTAGGGTTTAGGGTTTAGGGATTGACTTCCAGGTCTTTTTGGAAGTTATCGCGGGCGTATCTCATGACATGAAGCATTGTCAACTAATCTGCGCACTGCATGACACATGTCGCTACTTCGCATTACACGAATGTCTGTGAAAAGCTACCAGCAGCGTAGGAAAAAGGCTTGTTTACTAGAGAAAAGCAGGTCCCCACGCTAACATACGCCCCGATCCCTAGACCTTAAACTTTAAAACCCAAACGCTAAACATTAAGTAGGAGCCCCAACATGACTTGAGGTAAGTCCCAGGATTAAGGGATTTTGGAGTCTCTGGCTAGGTCCTGGTCATTATGAGCCCATGGTGGTTAACAAGTGGTGTATGGGGAATGTGCAGTCGGATGAAGCATGAGATGAGTACTCCAATTGGGAGTTGAACTTTTAGAATAAATCGGCTGGCAGCGACCCTGAGCCCTAGACCCTAAACTTTCAACCTTGAACCGACTGAGTCCTAAACTCCAAATCTAACATCCTAAACCTGGCATAGGGGTTGGAATAATTGCGCATCTTCGTCATACAATGTAATCCTTCGAAGCCATGTTCCAGTCAGCACGGCTTGGCTTGGGGGTTTTCGGGCTGTGTAATGTAGAAGTTTGGTATTATTACTATACCTTCCCTTACTCTCTTTGTACGTTATAACTGTGGCGCGAAACACCGCGAAACTAGAACATAGCCCTTGTTGGGGCATTTGCAACACGGGTTTAGGGTCCAGGGTATAGAGATTGAGGGGTTCAGCATAGCAGAGGTTCAAGAGTCTCTGGTGTTTGGAGTGTGTTTCTCGGTGCTGAAGCACTTTGAAGCTCCCTAACTCGTAAAAGCCCGAAACCTCCAACTCACTCCCAATCCTAAACCCTAAACCCGAAA
>CAJNDV010029014.1:0-13574 GCA_905221635.1 Symbiodinium sp. CCMP2456 | reverse complement strand
AGGGTCTCAGGGTGTAGGGTTTGGGGGTTTCGGGCCTATGTTTAGGGTTTTAGGGGTTTAGCGTTTCTATGTGTAGGGGTTTGGGGCTGATGGCCAGGCTTTGAACCTCCCCAGGTAAGAAGTCAGCAAGGAGAAGCCTGAAACCCGCTCAGCCTCTGCATTTAATGTTTAGGGTTAAGGGGTTTAGGGTTTAGGTTTTTAGGTTTTTAGGGGTTTAGGGTTTAGGGGTTTATACGGTTTGGATTCAGGGGTGTAGGGTTTGGGTTTAGGGGTCTAGGGTTTAGGGGTTTTGGCGGTTTAGGATTTGAGAGTGCAGCGTCAACCCGTCAACTGGACCCATTAAAGACTCCCGGCAACTCCAACTTCGACATCGTTGCCCGAACGCGGTTTTTCCCTGCACCCTGTGCCGTGCTTGAAAAGCAGGCTGCATCGTGCCATCTTTCTGTAGTGTACTTCTATAGAAGGCTCCATTCTCGGAGCGTGCATCTCTGCAACGTTCTCTCAAACTGTGCTTACAGTTTGCTTGTCACTTGCGTCGGTCGTTCTGCGAGATAGAAAGGCACCCGTAGAAAAAGGACCCGAATTTGGAGAACTACCTACGTTTCTCCTGGTTGGGGAAGGCCGAGCCCTGCCCCAATACGCCGCACTTGGCGAGAAGCGGGAGGCAGGGTACTTTGGATTTCTGGATATTTCTTCTGTGCAAGTTGTCTTCTGCCCATGGTTTAGGGCTTACAAAAGGGTGTGCAGGGAATCCACAGAAAAGTTCATTTTCCTGGTTATGGCGGTCGAAGTTGAGTTAAATAAGTAGCTGGCAGAGGGCAGAGGGGAAGCGTCACCCTCATGCTGGTCAGATCACAATCTGCCTGGGTGCCTATGCCTGACTTAAACGTTAACACCCTAAACTCTAAACCCTAAACCTTAAACTCTAAACCCTAAACGCCTAATGTAGTGGCCTTAATGGTTAGAATAGGGTTTTGGGGCGCATTGTACTATAATTATTATAAGGAACCCGCAAATAGTATAGGTAATTATTAAGGCTAGATTAGACCCGAGCCTTGAACCGTAGACCCGGTATTAAACCCCTGATCCTAAAGCTGATCCCAAGGGTTTAGGCTTTAGGGCTTAGGGTTCGTAAGGCCAAAAAGGGTTTAGGGTTTATGGTTTAGGCTTTAGGGTTTAGGGTTTAGGGGTTTAGGGCTTAGGTTGAGGGTTTAGGGTTTGGGGTTTAGGGCTTAGGGTTCGTGAGGCAACCTTGGCTTTTCAGACACTGAAGCCCAAAACGACGCTCTAAAGCCCCCGACTCCCCAATTATAAGTTGAAGAAGCCTGACCCTCAAACCTTGAACCCTAAACCCTAAACCCTAAACCCAAACCTTGAACCTTCAAGCTTAGACCCTGAACCCCTTAAGCACCTGCAAACTTCGAGGAAGCCAGCCCCCAAGCATCAAACCCATATAGAATATGGAACCTTTATATGGGACCCTCTATAAGACCCTTTGACAAACCTAATGTAGGAGCCTAAACGCAAACTTATAACTTTCCTTAGGTTCTTATAAGAAATATACTATTATGAACACGGAGCCCACAACCTTATTCTATATATTAAGGCCCTTATACCACCTTTCAACAAACCGATACAAGCTGGCACAACCCTGTATTGAACCAAACGTCAGACACATGCCAGGCTCTACGATAGAAAGCCCCATAAGATGCCCTGTTGAACATCAAAAGCCGAAAACTCCGCTGAATCTCTGCACCCCAAACATCCCCAAACCCTAAACCCTCACCCTTAAGCCCTGAACCCTAAACCCTGAGAAAGTGTCAGTGCACTTAAAAGAAAACTCGAAGCCATACACCCCAAGGCCCTTTATATAGGACCCCTTGTAGCAATCCTTCTCAGAACCCTTACAGAAACCCCAAACCCCGCCCTGAAACCCTGTGAAAGACTGAAAAGATGCCCTAAACCCTCAACCCCAAACCCTGAACTCTAAACCCTAAACCCTAAACAATAAAATTCTAAACCTCTAAACCCTAAACCCTAAATTCTAAACCTCTAAACCCTAAACCCTAAATTCTAAACCCTAAACCCTAAATTGAAAAGATGCCCCAGGCTCTGCCAGCCTTCAAGCAGCGAGCAGAGGTGGTCAGGAACCTGGAGAGTTTTTTTGGGGGGCGATTTTGAGGGGGTTCAGGGTTTAGGGTTTAGGGGTGGGGTTTAGGGTATAGGGTTTACGGTTTAGGATTTAGGGTTTAGCGCAGCCCGCCCCTGCAAATTTCTCCGAGCTGGTCAATGAAGCTTGCGGCACGAACATGTCAGTCCTCGTCTTTGCTTCGGTTGAGGGTTTCGTAGAAAAGGTCGAGGTAGCTCACTGCCACGCAAGTGATGGTCCCTTTGAAACTTTTGCTCTAGTTAAGCTATCCCAAAGCTTTTTGCCTAGTTAATATAGGGGCATTATTATTAATTAGAATACGCTCTTTGGGTATATTATACTAGAATTATAATAAGGAACGCCCAAAACCCTATTCTAATTATCAAGGTGGTCAAGGCCCCTCCATTATGAAGGCCCCGTCCCTAAACCCTAAGCCCTGAACGTCTAAAGCTTCCACGGTTGTTGGGTTTCGGCTCTTGATGTCCAGGGTTGAGGATGCAGGACTTCAGACCGTTGGAACTTTCAAAGAATGCACCGCTGTAGAGCTTTGTCAAGGTTTGGGGCTTCGGGGTTGGAGAGTTTGGGGTTTGGGGTTCCGAGTTTAGAGGTAGAGTTTTGCAAGGTTTGGGGCTTCGCGGGTTGGAGGGTTTGGAGTTTAGGGTTTAGAGGTTTTGCAGGCTCACTCCTACATGCGGCTTGGCAGTCTGCCTAACAAGTGTTACTGTTCCCTTATGGTTCCACAGAATAGTTGCAAAGACCCCTATATTGAAGTGTCCAAACAGTTCCAGCCTCTGAAAGGGCCCTATACCCTAAACCCTAAGAGGCCACTGCCGTCAAAAGGAGTCTGTTCGAGCAGGAACTCACGTCTTTGGTGTTGGGGTTTTCTGCAGGCTCGTGGCTGCGAAATGCAGGGCTTCATGTTTGAAATCTGAACATTTCCTCGTTTGAATCTGACTAATCTTCAATCTGAAGTCTAGGTTTAGGGTTTAGGGTTGAGGGCTTATAGGGTTTAGTGTTTAAGGTGAAGTATTTCCAACCTGAAGTCTAGAGTGTAGGGCCTTAAATCTGAAGTGTTTCTACTGCGAAGCTTAAGTCTTAGGGTTTAGGCTGCACGAAAACTGAGCAACCCCAAGCAGTAAAGAGAGCTCCCAGTGGCTCCATTGTCCCTTAACTAATCTGTGAGGCTGAAAGATAAGTAACCCAGAGGGTCCATATATACTACCATCATGGAATCAGGCAAAAAAGACCATCCTTGTTATGGTTTTGGGGACCTAATTCCAGAATGGTAGTATATATGGGCCCTCTTGGTACCACTATTCCTGAGGGCTCCTGCTCATAGTAGTGACAGTACAATATACCGTATACTATGGTCGAATTTTTGAAGGCCCCTGTGCCATAGGGTTCCGTCCGATGGGGGCCTCGATTCTAGAGTTGTAGCAACCTAAACCCTAAACCCCGGCAAGGTCACAGCCGTCAAGGAGCACCAGGTCGTACTACTGAGCGGAGAAACTGGCTGCGGCAAATCCACGCAGGTGCACGTCAGGGTTTTCAGGGTTTAGGGTTTAGGGTTTGGAGTTTAGGGGTTTAGGGTTTAGGGGTTTAGGGTTTATTGTTGAATAGTCCATGTGTGGGTAGACCCAAATACCACCCGCAACCGTTGCCGCAACCTTCTTCTCATGATTAAGGCCCCACAAGATCTGTTTCGTTGGGGTTCAGGGCTTTCGAAATCTTTTCGTTCCACGATATACTAGAAGGGTTTGGGGAATGGGTTGTAGGATTTTGTGGGTGCGTGCTGTCGGCTTTGGATTTGGGGTTTAAGGGTTCAGGGGTTTAGGGCACAGTTTCTGGCGTTTGGGTTCAGGGTTTTGGGCGTCGTCTAAATATTTCCTTGTGCCATGCAGAGTCATCATCGAAGTGATTTAACAGTTGCATTCCTTATATCCAGAATGCCGAGATTCAGGGGTCTTAGCAATTAGTAGGGTGCTACATCATACAAGCCGAAATAATTACCAATACTAGTTTGGGGCTCCTTATTCTAATTGTAGTATAGTATGCCCCAACCCTGTTCTAATTCTTGAGGCCCCTATACTGGGGTCTTGGCTGTAAGGAGCCATACGGAATAGTATCAGCATTTGTTCAGGCCCTTACACTCTACCCTACGCACTAATCCCTAAGTGTGCTTGTTAAAAGGCTGTGAGAGGGATTCTTAAAGTTGAATGATAGGGCCCCCTAAACCCCTAAACCCTAAACCCCTAATCCCTAAAGCCCTGAACCCTAATACCAAAACCCTAAACCCTAAACCCTAAAACCCCAAACCCTAATTAGGGAGCCTTTAACCCTGAATCATTAGACCGAACCCAATCTCTGCAAGCCCCCTGAAAGCCTACCCTCTACATCAGGAGCTTGGGGATTTCGAGACGTACGTCCTAGGTCCACTTTACGGGTTCAGGGTCCGGGGTCTTAGGGCATAGGATTCTAGAGGGTTAGGATGTTGGGTGCGGGTTCTCCTTGTTCGAAACCCTACATCTCACACCCTACCCTAAGGCTTAAACTCCACCCCTGATACTGTTTTGGGGTTCCTTATTATAGTTATAGTGTAATGTACCCAAAACCCTATTCTAATTCGTAAGTCCACTGTATTAAACCAAGGAGTCACATATAGAAACCAGACGAAGGAACTGCAACAAGGTAGGCTTCTTCGGCTACAGGTAAACCGTACACCCTAAGCTAAAAGCCCTAACTCCCAAACCATTCTCAGCCCACCTTGAGACCCTAAACCCTAAACCCTGAACCCTACACCCTAAACCCTAAACCCTAAGCCCGAAGCCCTAACCCTAAACCCTAAGCCCTAAACCCTAAACCCTAAACCAGCATTTCCTGAGAGGTGCCACAGCTCCTGCTTGATTCCGCACCCGAGGCTCTGGCTTTGCCTGGGACTTTTTCCTTTTCTATGGGATTTATACGGGACTTTGAATTTTCGACGTTTGCACAGGGTTTATCTATAGCCCTATAAGCCCTAAACCCCAAACCCAAAAACCCTAAAACCCCTGGGTTTATATTGGGGTTTTCGGTTCTTTGGGGGGGTTTCTTCAAGGCTTTGCGGTTGGGTTTCGGGCCGCGGGGTGTCGTAGGGTTCCGGGTCTTCGTGGAGGCTTTGGGGTTTGGGTCTTAGGGTTTCTGGCTTTGGGGTCTAGGGTTCAAGGTAGCGCCACTACTCAAGTTTGAGGGTTCCAGGTTTAGGGTTTAGGGTTCCAGGTTTAGGGTTTAGGGTGCAGGGTACTATTCCTGGCGGAGTACAAGCGACTCTCGTACTTCATGTGCAAAGAGACTCAGCAAGCGGCGAAGGTTGCGCAGGCTCTCGAGATTAACTTCAGGCTTGACGATGGGAGGCCAATGGATTAAGATTGGGGTCTTTACTATTTTGGGGGTTCCTTACAATACTAGTCGCGTACTTCCACTCCGGCATCACCTCCAGGACAATGGTCACGCAAATCTCGACGGTGTCGTGCCTTTGAGCCTGTCCCGAAGGTTTGTGACCAGGAGGGGACGTACGGATCTGGCAGATTCATGGCCGCCCGGCTGTTCTGGCCCGCTGTGCACACTGCGCAGCACCCTCCCGTGCTGAGCTGCGTAACAGAACAACGGCTGTGGACAGCTCTTTCATGCCTTTGAACCCAAACGCCAGCAACTTCGCCATGGCAACAGCACGCTATTGCCCGGAAATCCATCATGATCTCTCTCACCGCGACAGAGAGATCCCACAAAGGTTCTGGGAGCAAAGAGATAGCCGGGATCATCTGTTTTGGTTTCTTTGCGCTTGTCAACATTACTGTATCCCACATCCAGACCGTTCCACGCAAGCGCTTATGTAGTAACTACCAACGCTATTCTTTAGGGTTGGCCCTAACCCCTAAACCCTGACAGTGATGTAGTGTAATGTACCCCAAAACCCGAACCAAGGCCTCCACATTAGGTTTTAGCTTCCGGAGCTTCAGCTCTGAGAGATCTCTTCGAAGGCTTGCGGATTGAAGGGTTTAGGGTCTAGGGTTTAGAGGTTAGGGCTTAGAGACTATAGGGTTTAGGGTCTCGGGTTAGGGGATAATGTAGATTAGAGGCCTGAATACTTAAGCAGTACTGTACACGTACTGCTTTTCGCGTTCCTACTTAGTATATCTTTTTCATTTCGCTTTATATACCCAAAGCGACATACTAGTTATAACCCCCGGCGCATTATCATTTACAATCCCTCACTTGTATTTGTATAGTATATACTTGAAGGCTTAGGGTTTAGGGCGTAGGGGTTTAGGGTTTTTGGGTTTAGGGTTTTAGGGTTTAGGGTTTAGGGGTTTGGGGGTTTAGGGTTTTAGGGTAGGACTGGCCCCAGCTGCTTAGGGGGGGGGGCAAATAGTCCCTAATAGTACTACCCACTCAAAATCCCTTAAATTATAGACCAGTATTCCCCGAAACCGTGTTTGAATTGTTAAGACCCCCCTATTCAGTAAGCATGATAGAAGCCACGATAGACAAGAACCCTGAAAGGAACCTTGTTCCAATTCTCAAGGCCCCTTACCCCACCTGCTGTCAGCCCAGCTTCGAAGCTCCCTGGTTTTGGGTTTTAGGGCTTGGGTTTTTAGGGTGGCGGATTTAAGGATTGGGGCGGGGGTTGGGGTATAGTGTTCAGGGTTCAGAGTTTTCAGGTTGCGTGAGCCCCAATTCCCAGACATGCACTCTCCCCTCGCCTTTTACCCCTAGACCCCCCCACTCCAGAGAACATGTGGAATAGACCGGAGACTTTCCGAAAGCTGTTGCAGCGATATGGAGGCCACGTCATGCAACCCACAGTTTAGACATCGCTGCTGCGCATTGCCCTACAAGCTCACATAGGCCTAATACTCCAGTCCTTGTGCCCCAAAGCCCCAGAGCCCCAACGCGATAAGCCCGAACGGGTCCTACACCTGACGGCCTGAACCCCAGCTTACAACCGAAGCCTTAACTACTACACTCAGTCAAGAGCTGTTGCAGCATCTGCTAGAAGTGATGACTTATCCGAAAACCTCCTAAAGCCCTGATCTAATCTGCAAGCCCAAGGGCCTAAGCTAAGAAGCTCTAAACCAACAAGAAAATCCGACGATCCGACACCCTAAAACCTAAACCCTAGACCTCAAACAGCCTTCAGCCCTTCAGCCCTAAGCACCAAAACCCTGAACGCCTGGAGCCTACACTGGGAGCCTGAGCCATGGGTCAGTGCAACGCCGGCTGTGGCCTTTGCGGCTTGGACTCCGAAGGAACCTTAAACCCTAAACCCTAAACCCTAAACCCGCCAAGGAGCAGTTGCAGCGGGCTTTAGGTTGACGCAAAACTTGAAGGGAAAAGACCTACAACCAAGTACTTACATGTGGATAGAGAGACGGGACATGAGGCTCATGGATGGATGGAGATACAGATAGAGATAGAGAGACAGAGAGGTAGATAGATAGATAGATAGATAGATAGAGATAGATAGGTAGATCGATAGATAGGTAGGTCAATAGATAGGTAGATCGATAGATAGGTAGATAGGTAGACCCTCGTCATGACCCTGACCTTCTATGAACTGCTTAAGTTCCCCGTTCCTCGGAGTAGGTCGCGTTTAGGATTACCAACAAGCAGGGTTTTTGAGGGTCCGAAGCAGGGCCATCGGTTCGGTCTAGGGTTTTGGTTTCGGGTTTAGGGTTCAGGGTTTCGGGTTTGGGTTTAGGGTTAAGGGTTCAGGGTTTGGGGTTTAGGGTTTGGGGTTTGGGTTTCGGGTTTAGGGTCTAGGGAGTGCCGGAAGGTTGTAGGGTTGTAAGTAGGGTTACATGTACCTAAGGTCGTAAGGTAACCAACCCTACTTAACCCTAAACTCAAAGCACCCTAAACCTTAAACACCTAAACCCAACGTAGAGTGTGCATTACCCAACTACGATCTACTTCCGAGGTCCCCTGATCCTTCAACTGCCCGAAGTTCCCAGAGACTCCAAAACCCCTTAATTAAGGAATATACCTTAAATTATAATAGGATCCCTAGTATGATTTAAGGTATATTCCTTAATTAAGGGGTTCTGGAGTCTCTGGGCTAGTCAGATCGAAGACGGCCCAGGTGGTGACGATGATCTCCACGCTTTTAACAAGCCCACGGCAGCCACCGGAGCACCTGGACAAGGATGATCATACGGCTGATGATATAATTCTGCATCACCTGTAGTAAGTAATAAGGAATCTACCATATTTCCCGTAGTCTAGCGTCCTTAAGGCAATGCAGGATTTTTATCATCAACAGTAACACCCAGCATGCTCAGAGGATGGGGCATTGGGATGGATGCTTAGTGTAAAGCCCCCTTCCCCACAGTTACTCAGTTCTCTTAAGAGACCACTTGGAATAATAATTAGTAGCTCTACGAATCCACAAGCCCCCAATGTGGATTTCCGGCGACACTGCGGTGTTTCTGCTCGTGAGGTGCCGTAGCTTTAGGTGGTGCTCTCTGACAAGGTGTAGTTTTGGGGTCAGGACGACGAACTTACTTGGTCTAAGTTGTTTGAACCCTAAATTAAACCCCGAACCCCAAATCCTAGACCCCAAACCCTAAACCCTGAACCCCAATCCCTAAACCCTGAACCCTGAACCCTGAGCCCCAAACCCTAAACCTAGACCCGAAACCCTGAATCCTGGACGCTGAACCCTGCTGCAGCGAATATGACAGACCCGACACGAACGAAGGCAGCGAACATCGATCCCACGCTCGAGGAGAAGAGGGATTTCCTGGGGTTCTTGTTCAGGGTTCTAATTCAAGTTGCCATCATAAGGAAACCCTATCACTGATGAAAGATCTGTAGTATTGTAGCTGAAACTAAACGCCGTATCGCTGTATCAAGAGCCCTGACTTCGGTGCTTGACAATCGTGTTTTTTGTGTAAGGGTTCCTTTAACGGAACTACTATGGGTTTCCATACGGGTTGCCGTTCTTTCAGTGCTTTAGGGTTCGTTGTTCTTAGGGCCAGTGGAGTTTTTGGGGGCGCTTCAGGGCTTTAGGGGCCCTCTGGGGGCTGTAAAGGGTTATAAGGGGCTTCTTAACGGGGTTTCGTTGAATGCCAAAAGAAGGGATTATACTTAGACACCCTAAATCCTAAACCTGTTGGGCACACTGAGGTTTAGGCCTTCTGTGGTATTTCACACGCAGCTTTCGAAGGGCCCTGCCACCGCTCCTTTGTGTCGCCGAACGCATAAGGCGTACCCAAGGTCATCCTGCTTGCGACCTTCATCTGCAGTTTCACTTCCACGGCTCCATAATATACTATAGTGTAACATGACATACTATAGCAATTACACTATAACGTACCTTTAACATACCATAATGATACACCATAACGGACCATGGTGTACCCTAGTATATTAATGGCATACCATGATACTGATATACCCGTAGTAAACTACAACATACGATAATCTACCGGTTTCCTCTTCGCGACACATCCTGTTTGGAAAAGCCTCGCTGCAGAGAGCGTCCGGCCATCCTGGCCACGAGCTTGAAGGGGTTTTAGGGCTTAGGGTTTAGGGTGTACGGCGTGTACGGATTCGGGTTTAGGGTGTAGGGTTTAGGGTTTAGGTGGAATGACGGCAGATCGAATCCTGGAGCGAGAAGGCCCCATCGACTTCTGCGCACAATGTGCCTACAACGCAAGCAGGCGTGCTTGCTGACGGGTCGTAACTGCTGTTGGTGTGCTGTAATCCTTATGAAGAGACGCATGCGGTATAAGGCTTTGTCGGGCTTTGCAAGGGTTATGTATGGTATATAACACGGTTCCACGGGGTTCGGGTTTGGGTTTCGAGGTTTCGGGTAACACCTAAATTCGGAAAATCTTGAAACGCTGAAGCCCCAAACGCCCAATCTGTTCAACCCCAAGCCCAAAACCCTCACACCCGATCCACAACCCTATGCTACAGCTTTTAAACGCAGAGCACCCTAAAACGTAAGGTCCCAACACTCAAAACATACCCAAGCACTCCAACCCTAAACCCAAAACCACCAAATACCTAAACCCAAAGCTCCACAACCCTCCTAAAACCCTAACTAAACCCCTGAAAACCACCCAAAACCCCTAAACCCTTAAACCCCTAAACCCCCAAAACCCCTAAACCCCTAAACCCCCTAAAGCCCTAAACCCTAAATCCCTAAGCCCTAAAACCAGAGACCCACCCTCCCACACCCTAAACCCTAAACCCTAATCGAGGAGAAGTCCGTGCTGCGGATCGCCGTGGTCCGCCACGGGGAGCGCGCCGACCAGGCCGCGCCGAAGACCTGGTGCCCTGACCTAGGGTGTGTTAAGACCTCAGGATTCAGGGTCCTGCAGTTTTCAGAGTTTCAGGTGCTCGGCTTTAGGGTTTAGGGCTTAGGGCATGGTGCCTTTGACTTAGGAGCGTTTCTTTTAGGGGGGTTAGGGGTTTAGGGGTTTGGGGTTTAGAGGGGTTTAGGGTTTAGGGGTTTAGGGTTTAGGGGTTTGGGGGTTTGGGGGTTTGGGGGTTTGGGGGTTTGGGGGTTTGAGGGTTTGGGGCTTTGGGGTTGGGGTTTAGGGTTTGGGAGTTTAGGATTTAGGGCGGCTTTTTGAGCGAGACCACGGAATGGGTATGCATCGAGAGTAAGGAACCTGAGGAATGTAAGCGGTACTGCCTTAGAGGTGCCTCAGTTCTTACAATATGGATTCGAGCATGAAACAACACATGATAGCACCAAGAGCAATAACAAGGACAGAATTATAGCCATCATCTGGTCATGACAATGAGACATCGAATGAGAATGACAGTGGTAATGTCCAGGACGACAGTTACAGTGCTCCTACTATGGTGTGTGTCAGGTTCCAGATTGGGGTTTAGGGTTTAGGGTTTAGGGTTCTACCGTTCATTGGCTCGTGGGTTAAAGGCTGTGGGTTTGGCGGAGAGCCCGCGACTCCAATCAGGAACATGCCGGAGATATTCCAGGCATCCAGGGTATGATTTAAGGTACATTGCCTAGTGAAGGGGAACGGGACTCCCGGGCTATATATATATATATATATATGTATATATATGTATACACACACACACATAGGTTTACTTCAGAGTAGTCTTTTATGCAGTTGTTCTATGATTTCAGATTGCTGAATCGTTTTTGTTGTCGCATAGATTCTGTTTGGTGAACAATAGGGTCTCAAAGGATTCGAGGAGGCGGCTAATGGGTTTCTCACGGGCTATGCTGGGTTTATAAGGATTTGTAAAGGGTGTGGAGAACTGAAGCAGAGTCTTCACATTTCTATCAGTCGCTTGCTGTAGGGCCTGGTAGAGCCATTGTTGACTTGCAAGAATGCCCCTAAACCCCAAACCCTAACGCCCGAAACCCTGAAGCCCTAAGCCCTAAACACATTGGGGTTTCGCATGATATGACGTTGTTTAGGTCTTGAAGACTTTCACGGGCTTCCTGGACCCTACATAGCAGCTCTTTCGCGTGATCTGCTTGCATCAGCGACATCTGACGATGGGTTGCTTTCGCAGAAATGTTGACATGTCGATGCATGCAACGTTCCCGATCTACCGGCCATTCGCACGGCAGTTTCCTCGAACATTGCCCACCATGAGCTGGATTGGAATGCCGAAAGCTTGCTCGTTTCCGCCCGTTTGGATCAAGAACTGCTCACTTTAGCCTCTCGTGACGTTGCCGGCAGCCTTGATTTGGAGCGCACGTTCTGATCTTGAACTGTGTTTGCTTTGTACAGGGTCTCCGCACTCCTTCACAGGGTCGGCGGCTTGGTTGTGGTTCTTCTATCACCCAGCAGCGCAAAATACTGCATCAGCCACGTCCTGGTTTGCCGAAGTTGCAGCTGCACGGCGGATGGGGAGGAAGAACGCTCGGTTCCTTTTGGGCATGGCCGGCGCACTGTGCAGCGCATGATCTCTACCTGTTATGTCTCTTAGACCCTAAGCCCTAAGCCCTAAACCCTAAACCCCAAGCCCTAAGCCCTAAACCCAAAGCCCTAAGCCCTATTTCTAAGCCCTCAACCCCAAGCCCTAAACCCCAAGCCCGAAGCCCTAAACGCGGCTTGCACCACCTCATCGCGACCCTTCCCATACTGCCACGATTTAAGACCTCAGGCATCGGCGGCCTGCAGTTTTCAGAGTTTCAGGTGCTCGGCTTTAGGGTTTATAGGGCTTTGGGCATATATATATATACACATATGCATATGATATATATATATATATATATATATATATGAAGATATATACACACACATAGCTTTGTGAGTATAGGGTGTCGGTTTCAGGGATTTAAGTTTTGAAGCGCTACGGCTTTAAGGCTGGAGTCCAGGGTTTAGGGCCGTTCTAAAGGTCGCGGGTGTAGGGTGTTTAGAACCACGGACCCGAAATTGAAAGCCCCTAAATTCTAAACTCTAAACCCGGAACCTTTAAACCCGAAAGCACTTGAACCCTAAACCCTAAACCCTTCCTTAAGGGGGAACCCAGAGACTCCAATATCCCTTAATTAAGGAATATACCTTACCTTAAATCTGATTCGGGTTCCTATTATAATTTGAGGTCTATTCCTTAACTAAGGGTTTTTGGAGTCTTTGGGAACCCAAAAAGGAACCTTGACAGGCCACTATGGGGCCTACGCCCTAGACCCGAGGAGCCCTTCAAGCGGCCCTGAACTCTAATCCAAAAACTCTAATTCCTAAATCCTAAACCCTAATCCCCAATCCCTAAGCCCTAAACCCTAATCCCTAATCCCTTAACCCTAATGCCTAATCCCGAAACCCTAATCCCTAATCCCTTAACCCTAAAAAGTAGGGGCCGTAAACCCAAGAATCTGAGGTTTCGATCTATGCTCGGCAAGCGATATCCATTTGACCCGCCTCTGACCCTGGCGGGCACCAAGCAAGCCAAGGCCGTGGGCAAGGCACCACTGCTACCCTAAGCCCCTAAACCCTAAACTGAAAGCCCTAAACCCTACGACCCTAAAACCCAACCCAACTCTACACCCTAAGCCCCAAACCCCTTTGGGTTTAGGGTTTAGGGTTGAGGGTTAAGGGCTTTTGGTGTTTTAGGGTTTGAGGGCCCAGGGTTTAGGTTTCAAGGGGCTTAGGGTTTAGGGCATACCTTAAACCACCAAAACCTACTTAGAAATTCTACATGAGGGTTGATGATAAACCTACAAAAAGGTAACGTTATGGTAGTTCAGGGTAGAGTTTGGACATTGGAGTGGAAAGGCATCGTAGGGTCTAGGCTTGGCGCAAGGCTGCCTCATTTTCGAAAGCCAAGCGCAGGGTTGAGCAGGAACGTTCGGGTTTAGGGTTTAGGGTTTAGGACTTAGGGCTTTGGGTTTAGGGTTTAGGCTATTAGGGTTTAGGGTTCAGGGTCTAGGGTTTAGGGTTCAGGGGACTGT
>CAJNDV010029003.1:28814-39549 GCA_905221635.1 Symbiodinium sp. CCMP2456 | reverse complement strand
TTGGGGTTTAGGGTTTAGGGCTTGGCAGGGTTTAGGGTTTGTTAGGGTTTAGGGTTTGTTAGGGCTTGTCAGGGTTTAGGGTTTGTTAGGGTTTAGGGTTTGTTAGGGCTTGTCAGGGTTTAGGGTTTGTCAGGGTTTAGGGCTTGTTAGGGTTTAGGGTTTGTTAGGGCTTGTTAGGGTTTAGGGTTTGTTAGGGTTTAGGGCTTTTGGGGGTTTAGGGTTTAGGGCTTTTTGGGGTTTAGGGTTTAGGGCTTGTTAGGGTTTAGGGCTTGTTAGGGTTTTGGGTTTGTTAGGGTTTAGGGTTTAGGGTTTGTTAGGGTTTAGGGTTTCTGGGGGGGGTCTTGTAAAGTAGAAAAGAAGAACCATAATACTATAGTAGAATAAGGAACCATAACTACTAAGGAACCAGAATGGTATCATATAGTAAGGAACCCCTTAATAGTATAAGATCATAATCAAAAAAGTGGGGCCTGGGAGATCTTGGGGGGGGAGGGGTTTCGTGTACCAGGACCCTCCTTGCACCCTCACACAAGGGTATATGGTCCACAGATCATGGGAATTTAAGGCCCAACTACAGTATGGTGGGGTCAGGGCTTAGGTCTATTACAGTATAAAACAAAAGTAGAACCCTATAAGGAGCCACCATAGGGGGTTGGATTTTTAGGGCTGATACTTAGGGTTCCGCAGGGTTTTCAGGCTTGGGTTTCAAAGGGCTTGCGTGTTTTTGGGCTTCTGGGGTTTACGGGCGCATTTAGTGACTTCTGCTGCCTTGCCAGAGCGTGAAGAAGGGCTTTTGCAGGGCTTTAGAGCTGTGAGGGAGAAGGGGCGGTTGGGTCTTACTTTTAAAGGGGACCCTATTACAGTACCCTATAGTCCCTAGTTCGAGTTGGGCCCTAAACCCCTAAAGCCCTGAACCCTCAAACCTTGTAGGACATGCGTTGCCAAGGCAGGTGTCGAAACTCTAAACCTTAAACCCTGCTTGGAGGTTCATGGTTAGTTATGTACAGTTACCCTACTTATAACCCCACTTACAACTACCCATGCACCTCCAAGTAAACCTTAAACCCTAAACCCTACACCCTTGGTGCTCCTTTGCTCAAAACTCGGGTCTCCGAGTCGCATGGTTCAGGGTGGATTCGGATGAGGGTTCACGTGTTAGGACTCAGGGTTCAGGGTTTAGAGTTTAAGGGTCTAGGGCTTTAGGTTTTAGGTTTTCGGGTTTTAGGGCTTTAGGTTTTAGGGTTCAGAGTTTTAGGGTTTTAGGTTTTAAGGTTCAGGTTTTAGGGTCTTAGGTTTTGGCTTTGAGTGTTTAGGGTTTAGGGTTCAGGGTTTAGGGTTCAGGGGTTAGGGTTTAAGTTTTAAGGTTTGCGCGCATCTCCGTCCTGTCCAAATTTAAATTGATTAGCAGGCCCAACCCTGCAACAGGCACCGCCACGTCGAGAACCCTGAAACTTAAACCCTAAAACCTGAAACTGTGATCTTGAAACCGAACCAACGTCAATGGCCAGCAGCTTCTTAAGCACCAGGGTTCGCATGATGGATCCCCGAAGGAAAGACAACTGGTGCGACCTTGAAGCCCGTGCGGTTTAGGTTTTTTTTAAGATGTGGAAGGCGCACCTTTGTTGTACGTGCCCGCGTCGGCACACAACTAGCTTCACTCACTTCTCGCCCCCGAAAAACGTAAAGGACTCACTCATTCGTGAAGGCAAGGCGCTCTAGGGTTTAGGGTTTAGGAACCCCCTGTAAAAAAAAAAACACATAGAAGCCCTCAGGGAAAAAACTATTAGAACAACCCCTTCCAAAGCCCACGAAAACATGCAGCCTCAACTCTGCATCCAAACCCTAAAGCCATAATAACCCTGATATCCTAAGGCTCTAAAGCCAATATGCCTTGCATGGATCTGTGTCTGTCTTGGTCTCGCACCGTGATCTACAGTTGTGCTGTCTGCTGGTCTGCATGGCTGCTGCTACTTTTTGAATAGCTCCACAAGCACTCTCATGAGGGTCTTAGCCACAAGCAACCGATTCTCCCAGTCCCGATTCGAGATATTGCTTTCCGGATCTGGTAAAAGCTCCTGAACCAGATGAGCTCCGTCTTCTCTGAGAATCTCATAGGCGCTTGCAAGTGCCGCGTGGTACACCCTCTGCCGTTTCTTGAGTTGGTTCTCCGTTACGCCTTTGAACTGGGGTGGTCCCTTGGTTTGCTGCTCCCTCGAATCTGAAATTGACCCTAAACCCTAAACCGTAAACCCAAAACCCCAAACCCGAAACCCTAAAGCCCAAACCCGAAACCCTAAACCCTAAACCCCAAACCCGAAACCCTAAAGCCCAAACCATAAACTCCAAACCCTAAACCCTAAACCCTAACTCCAAACCCTAAACTCCCAAGGATTCCAGCTTGATGTCGGGCCTGCGCGTCTCGATCCGGATCGATTGGAGCTCCTGCGACATCGGCCATGAAACCCCAAGCACCGGCAACAAAAACACCTGGGTAGTTTTCTAAATTAGGGTCCCTTTTAGGGTCCTTTTTATAAGGGTGCCGTACTTTATTGGGGACCTAAAAGGGGACCCTAATTTAGAGAACTGCCCACCTACACCTTACACCCTAAACCCCGACATGAAATCCTAGGCTTCAGGAATCTTGGGATTTTGGTGGTTGTACGGGCTCAAGGATGCAAACCCTGCCCAACGCAAAACCTCATATGATCCTCCCCTAGCCGCTAGCCCTTCTTTAGGCGTTAAGTTTCTGTGAAGGGAGTCTGGTTTTAGGGTCCGCGGATTTAAGTTTGTTTTCCGGATTTGGGGCGTGGGAGACCCTAAAATCCACATCGCTAGAAACCCCAAGCCAAACTTCACCATCTCCTTCGACACATCGCCCTCGGGGTCCATATCTATATCTACACAAAACAATATTTTCTAATTATTGAGGCCCCTGCATTACAGAACCCCTAAAAATCCCTTGAAGGAGCCCTTTGACAACAAGCAGTTGTTCCAGTTATTAAGGCCGTGCATTTGTCAGTTTGGGGTCTCCGGTCTAAGTCTATCGGAGTGGCGCTGCTTGCATCTTCGTGGCAAGAAGGGCTTATTGCCCAAGGGCCTTGGTACTGAGAAGCCATAATATAGGGTTTAGGGTTTAGGGTTTAGGGTTTAGGGTTTAGGGTTTAGGGTTTAGGGTTTAGGGTAGGGCCCTAGATATTGCCAATATTTTGTTGGTGGTTCCTTGTTCTAAATATAGTATAATGGGCACCAGAACCCTATTCTGTTTATTAAGGCCCCTATCTTACCTCCGGCTACGACGGTTTAGGGCTTAGGCTTAAGAACTTAGGGCATAGAACTCCGGGTGTAGAACTTGAGGTTTAGGGTTTAGGGTTTCTGATATTTAGCTTGTAGGGCTTAGGGTGACGAGTTTCTGTGTAAAAGCCTGGAAATCAGGAACAGCCACCGAATGCCAATATCAATTGTAACACCCCACTATACAGACAAATGTGGAACAAGGAACCATGGAAGCCTTTTACAAAGAAAACCTTTACTCATACATCCCCTTGTTAAAATACTGAACTCTACACTCTACACCCCTAAATCCTAAACCTTAAACCCCTGAAGCACAAACCGAGAACAGTAAGCCAAACCGGCTTCCCTCCTATGTGCGGATGTCCGAATCGACCCAGCCGGCGCCTGGGAGAGCAGTTTCTGGCATTTGCTTCAAATTCCCTAAAATCGCTCCATGCGTTGTCCGAATTTGTACAGGGCTTATACTACAGAAAACCACAGAAAGTTGGCACATGAATTTAGGACGATTGGTGCTGAGATTTTCTACGACCTATACTTTACCTTGAGGGCACGAGGATAATGACGTTCCAACTTTCTGGCTTCTACTTTAGAATAATGTATAGGCTTTTTGTTTTAGACAAGGACATTGAATATCGACTTCTCCGAAGCTGGGTCACTCTTGGTATCTTTAGAACCTAAGCCCCAAATCCTAAACCCTTAAACCCCAGAGTCCCACCAAAACGAGGCGGATCAGCCCGGGAGTCTGTGTGACGCGTAGTGTAGTGGTTTGGGGGTTAGGGTTTCGGGATGTTTAGGCTTAGAGGCCTCAAGGGTTTAGGGTTTAGGGTTTAGGGTTTAGGGTTTAGGGTTTAGGGTTTAGGGTTCGGGGATATCTCAAAGTATATTTGGGTAGTTCCCTGCCTAGAACGAGAACTACGTAGTACGGGACCCGAATTTAGAGAGCTACCAAGATTTATACAGGACGAAAATGGTAGATCAGTAGTAATTACGACTCTTGCAGACAATCTTCTCATCCTTCGATCCCGAAGCTAGGGTAGAGGAAACCATGGAGGTAGGGCTTTAGGGCTTTTGGGGCCTATACGGTTTAGCGTTTAAAGGTTTAGGGTTTAACATTTATAGGGTTCAGGGTTTAAACATATAGTGTTTAGGGTGTAAGCTGTTTAGGGGGTTTAGGTTTGGAGACCTTAACCCGAACCCTCAAAATCCAGAGGGGGCCTTAACAAGGGTTTAGGGGTTTAGGGTTTAGGGTTTAGGGTTTAGGGTTTAGGGTTTAGGGTGATTCTTTAGGGTTTAGAGTTTAGGGGTTTAGGAGATTAGGGTTTGGTAGGCATCCTCCTCAAGTTCTTTTTGTATGACGATGCAGAACCGGCCGCAGAACCATGTTAGGAGGGGAAGCCCTGTGAGAGCCCATCGAAACCTCCGACGACTTCGTGAAATCAGGGGCTTGGTTCTGGTAGTTTAAGGGCAAGGAGCCTGCTGTCTAGGTTTAGGGTTCAACCCTAAACCCTAAACCCTAAACCCTAAACCCTAAACCCTAAACCCTCAATCCTGTTGTAGAAGCCTTAATACTCAGGCTAGGGGTTTTGGGGCCCACTGCCATTATACTATGATCTTAATTAAGGAGCCCCCAAAATAGTAGAGGCAACGACTAAGGCTCCTACATTAAACCCCAAAATCTCTCTGCCGGACGCGCCTGGACTTCTTCGCCTGCCGCGCCGCAGCATCCATCTGCTGCTGCAGGTGCCGGCGGTCGCGGGCCGCTTGAATCCTCAACGTCTACGGCTCCATGCAATGTACCCATAAAGTATATACTTAGGCCGTGAAGTAGTTTCTATATAGCTACTTTAAGGCCTAAGCAAACGCCGAAGGGTCCATGTACCCATAAAATATATACTTAGGCCTTAAAGTAGTCCCTATATAGCTACTTTAAGGCCTATAAGTATATGCTATATGGACACATGGAGCCTTAGGGAACGTCTATCCTAGGATGCCCAGTAACCTAGGATTAAACAGGGCTCCCCTTTTTTGGTATTCGGTACCTTTTACAAGGGACCTGAGACTTCAAGAAGGGGTAAAGGGCCCACTGGGAGAACTGATATCTTACGACAAGGTCTTAGGGTTTGGGTTGCAAGCCTTACCTGAACCTCAGCAAAACCTACCTTCTCGTAGGACATATAAATATATATATATATATGATACACACATATATATATAATATTAAACCCTAAACCCTAAAGCCCTCTCGTAGGACATGCTTGAAGAAACCACCATACGGACGCCAGCAATGTAGGATTCGTACAAAGCAGGATTCGAGTTTAGAGCTTCAAGTTTAGAGCAGGACGGTTGAGGGTTTAGGGTTCAGGGTTTAGGGTTTAGGGTTTAGGAAAGGGTGGAGATGAAAGATTCGCTGACTGACAATAACGATAAGGATAATAAGAATAAAAGTTGAGTGATAGTAGTAACAACAAGGATAAGAAGAGTAACAGTTTGAGTGATAGTAGCAACAATAATAATCACCATCAGCAGCATCATGAAGATGGCGTTTTTGATAAGTCCAATCGAGTTTCGGACTATACGAGAGTATCAGTACAGAGGGACTGAACAAGAGATACTACTCCCTAAGGCCTAAACTCGAAAATTGCGGTAAACTAACCCCCTGTCCGATTCTGCTCGCAGGGATTTGGGTTAGGATCCTACACCTACCGTGAGGACCAAGGACTAATGGTTTAGGGTTTCAGGCTTCGGGTTTAGGGGTTTCGGGTTTACGGGACTAGTCCCAGGGGATGCAAATAAGTTCTACTCATTCCGGCCCCTCATCATTTCTAATGCCGACACCCCAAACCCCAAACCCTAAACCCAAACCGTCAACCCCAACCCTAAACCTTGAACCTAAGCCCCAAACCCTGAACCTGAACCCGAAACCCTAAACCTCAAACCTCAAGGGACACTTCCCTAGACACGAAGCCCTAAAACCCCAAATTTCGAAAGTCCCCAAAGCCCTCTGGCCCTACAAACCCAACAGCCCTAGTTTAGGGTTTAGGGTTTATGGTCTAGAACCCGGATCTTAAAGTGAAGGGACGGTGCAATGTCTGAAAACTGGGTATAAGGACCCTTATTCAATAAACAACCTAGCCACAGTCTCCTTTGTTTGGTCTAATTATACCAACATCATATTCAGGATCTTATAAGGTGAGCCAAAACAGGAACTACAATGGAGACTCTAGGTGCCCTAAACCCTACCGTGTCCGCAGAGTCCCGCCAAGGTTTAGTTTTTGTTGGCGCGTTGTTTGGCGACAGCGCCTCGTTTGAGATTGCTTTATGAGGGTTATATGGGTTCAGGGTTTAGGGTTTAGGGGTTTAGGGTTTAGAGTTTAGGGTTTAGGGTTCAGGGTCGTTGAAGGAGGCGGACAGTCGGCAGCATGATACCTGGGACAGCGGTTCGAACAGCCCGTGGTTCGGGTAGCGAACCGGGTCATAGAAAGCCGCCACCACTTGGGGGATTTCAACATGCGGCTGGGCTACCATGAGTGCCGTGCATGGGCTTGACAAGGTCTTCATATCTATCCACTGCGCCCTACGATATTTCTTTCAGGGAGCCGAACCATCTCTTCCTCTCACGGGAGAGGGTTTAGGGTTTAGGGTTTAGGGTTTAGGGTTTAGGGTTTAGGGTTTAGGGTTTAGGGTTTAGGGTTCAGGGTTCAGGGTTTAGGGTTTAGGGTTGAGGGTGTTGTCGACGTCAAGCCACTGATGGCCTCTGCACTGTTGAATCTGGCCTCAACAGAACTTGGACTCGTGTCACGTGCGGACATCGAAAGGGTGCATTCGAGCGGCGGCGGAGCTTCGCTTGAATCTCAGCACCGAGTGTTGAAATCTAAGGTTTTGGGCAGCCTCAGTCCTAAACCATAGACTAGAATCCACATCCTAAACCCTAAACCCCAAACCCAAATCCTAAACCTGAAGCCGTAAACCCAGAATCCATAAGACTCTCCAGGCCGCTCAAGCCTATGAGGCCTTAGCCTAAACCCCAACAACAAAAACCACAGCCCCGAAACCCAAACCCCAAATCCAAATCAAGAGCCTCCTGTAAACCCCAACACGTAGGATCCCCATTATACCAAACTCACAAAGCCCTGAACTTTAAACTCCAAACCCCCAACCGCCTTTCACCCGTGTGGGCTCCACTCCTCTGCAAATCCTCGCTGTCGGCCGGCTTCTCAGCCTGCTTTTGAGCTGAATTGCAGACTCTGCGGGGGCTAGCGTTTAGAGTTTGTGCTCTGGGGTATTTGTTAATGATTCCGTTAAGGACTCTATAAAGGGATCTCGTGGGTCTAGGGTTTAGGGTTGGAGGTTTAGGGCCTGTTCGGGTTTAGGTAGGGTTCAGGGTTCAGGGACTAGGGTTCAGGGTTCAGGTTTAGCGTCTAGGGTTCATGGTTTAATTATATTTATTCTGCGCAGAGCACTCAGAGTCCCAACAAGAACTCCGGTTTTGGCAAATTAGGCTTGCGAGCATAGGGTGTGTAAGATAAAGGCCTTAAGACTTCGAATAGGGTCTTGGGTTCCACACACACACACACACATATATATATATATATATATATATATACATCTATATATATATATATACATCTATATATATATATATACACGTATATTTACATATATATATATATATATATATATGTATATACACCCTATTATATGCATACAGACAATAGAGGCGTACTAGTTTAAGTAGAACAAAGAATGGTCAGGAATAATATTCATGAATTAGTCCGGCTTCTGTATTAGCTGATTATATGGGGGTTTCCGAGAATAGGAGACCCTAATATAGTACCCCAAATAATTGGATCCTTAATATAAGGACCCTCAAAATAAGGTACCCCTAATTTTCGGAAACTCCCATATGGTTCGTGTCCGAGGTCTCTCGTCCTGAAGCTCCTGAAGGCAACGTCCCGAGAAGTTTTAGGGTTTAGGGTTTAGGGTTTAGGGTTTAGGGTTTAGGGTTTAGGGTTTAGGGTTTAGGGTGAAGCTTAGAACCCTACATCCGTAACCCTAAGCCCTAAGCCCAGGACCCTTAAACCCTAACCCCCAGACCCAAAAGCCATAAACTCAAAACCCTCAAACCCTCAAAACCCCCAACCTTCTACACCCTAGACCTTTCATCCCCTACCTTAACCCCAAATAACCTACCTTTTTAGGGTCTTATATAAAGAAATCATAATAAGGAGTCCTAAGAGGTAGGTTCTTGGGGGTCCAGGTAAAGCCTAAACCTAAACCCTGCAAAGAAGCTCATCTCCCCAAGATCGGGGCAGCCCTGGACTTGCATTCGTACTTGCAGGTTTTAGGGTTTAGGGTTTAGGCCCTAGGGTTTAGGGTTTAGGGCTTCGGGCTTGGGGTTTAGGGGTTCATGGCTGACTGGTTGTAAACAGGGCTTCAAGCAAACGATCTCTCTATCCCTCTCTACAATCATCCATCGACTCCATCCATCCATCCATCCATCCAAACATGCATCCATCCATCCATTCATCTGCCTGACTGGCTGCCTCCCGGCTATTGTAGCTAGCCTAGCTAAGCTTACTATCCTAGCTCTCCTTGCTATCCTGCCTATCTTATCTATCTTAAATATCCGATCTATCCCATCCTACCTACCCTATCTATCCTTTCTGTCCTATCCTGTCCCGGCGTATCCTAGTACACTGCTGTAGGCCTCTCGCACAGCGTGCGTTGCGTGTAGGCCAATGGTAAGAGCCTCGGAAGCATTTTTTGGGATTCACAGCGCTTGAGTTTTGTGTTTGGGGTCAGAGCTGTGGTTTCGGGTCATGAGTTTCGGGTCTAATAACGGGGCCCAAATAATTACCAATACTATTCTGGGGGGGCCCTTATGATAATTATGGTGTCATTTACCCCAAAACCCTATTCTGATTCTTAAGGCCCCTATATTCGACGTAAATTTGCACACTGCAAACTTATAGGCTCTGGGTCGCCGGAGCACAATACGGCACAGCATCTTTTAGTGCAGAGCATCCCAAGGCTGCAGGACAAATTTCGCTGTTCTTCTATCTCCTCTATCTCCTGACATGAAGCATCTCCAGGGTCCCTCAATAAATTCCAGTATATATCATAAACTATGGGGGCCGTTATGATTAGAATCAGGTTTTGGGAATAAGCAGCCCGAACAGTAATACTTGTACCTATTTAGGCTTCTATATTCTGCAACGCCTATAAAACCTGGCAAAAAGCTGTGTCAGACACTTCTAGAACCCTGATTTAATGTGCACTGACCACCACAGAGAGTCTGGTCGCAAGCGTACACGGTTTGTACGAGATGCTTGAAGTTTTCTGTAGGTTATAGTGTAGTCTCTTCTACTCTATTCTATTCTAACCTATTCTATCAGAGCTGTGGGTGTGCATGCGCTCACAGCCTGTTGGTCCAAGGGTTTCAGTGAAACTGCAAGTGCCTAAACCCCAAACCCCTAGACCCTAAACCCTAAACCCTAAATCCTAAACCCTAAACCCTAAACCCTAAACTTGTAGAAGATTGGAGGTGCCTACTCCACCCACCCTCAGGGGGCAGCCAACGAGGAGCCTGATGGTGTGGTAAGTTTAGGGTTTAGGGTTTAGGGTTTAGGGTTTAGGGTGTGGTGCTGTACACGTACCTGTATCTTCGCACTTTCATGTGGATGCTGTTGGGCCCTGCGTGGCAGCTGGGGGTCCACATCATCGCTGGCCAACCCCACGGCCACAACACACGTTGAAGCCCTTAAGAACTCTACGAGGACACCTGCTGAGTCCCGCGTTCCTAAGCCTATCAAGCCCTAGAGCCCTGTGACAGCCCTTATAAAGTCTGTAAAAGCCATGAACCTCTTATACAGCCCTGTATAACGTACACGAAAAATAGAAACAATGATTATCAACCAGGCACAACGCCCTGTATAATATACCCGGAAAACCCTACCCTAAGACCCTAAACCCTGGTCTGTTGGCGTCTTAGGTCCCAGGGGCCACGAGCAGCCATGCGCGTGCCGCCAGCATGTACTGACATGGAGGGCCTGTGTGCTAGTCTACCCCTGCCCCTGGAAAAGAGCCCGAGGGCTTCGGTGTAGGGCTTCTTAGGGTTAAGGGTTTAGGCCCTTGGGTGTGGGGTTTAGGGATAAGGGTTTGGGGTTTGGGGTTTGGGGTTCAGGGTTCAGGGTTGTAGGGTTTAGGGTTTGGGTTTGGGNNTTAGGGTTTGGGGCTTAGGGTTAAAAGCTGGTCTGTTTGGCTTAAGGGTTGCGGATTTAGGGTTTGGGAACCATACCCTCGTCTCCCTTGTGGTTCCTTTTGGGGGTTACCTGTTAGAATACTGAAAGAGTTGTTAAACCAAAACAGGCAGCAACAACAACAGATACTAGAGGTAGGCCTTATAAACCCTTAAGCTGGCGTTTTAGGGCTTAGGGGTTTAGGG
>CAJNDV010029003.1:0-25361 GCA_905221635.1 Symbiodinium sp. CCMP2456 | reverse complement strand
TGGATGGATGGATGGATGGATGGGGCGGCCTACAGGGCACTGTGGCCAAAGGGAGCCATCCTGCCGCCTTCTCCGGGAATCTCCGTAAACGTCATCGGTTACCCTCCAGCAGCGGTTCAAGGTCCCTGATTGGCCACCCCATGCAAGCAGCTGCGAACTCACCAATGCCCGCACAGACGCCAAGCGCACAGGCTAGACAGCAGTGCGTCCTCGAACACTGCCGCAAACACGGGGACCAGTAGTGCACCCACCAATCCTCCTTCCAGCCCTGCACCCTGTAGGCCCAAGCCAAGAAGCTATCGGCAAGGACCCAGGATGAGTGCACCATTCGGTATCGTCGGCTGCGAGGACTCGCCAGCATGACAACACTTTGCCAGCCAGCAGTGGAGACAGACAGATCAGCTTGCATTGGATTAAACTAGACAGAAAAACAGTTAGATAGGTAGATAGATGTTTGGACCAATATCTAGGTAGGTAGGTGGGTGGCTGCATGTGTATATATATATATATACATCTACACATATTATTACATATACTTATATTTTTTAAAAACCGTAATTTACATACATGCATACATGTAGGCTACATTAACTAAGTTATATATATGTATATATGTACCATGTTTTGTTATGTTATGTCATGATTTGCTATGATGTGTCGTGCTAGCATTTTGCTATGTTGTGTTGTATTATGCTATGTTGTGTTGTGCCATATCATGTCATACCATGCGATACAATAGGAATATTAGCGTATATGTCCTTACGTTCTGTTATAAAATAGCAAAAATGCTGTAGTATATATTAGTATATAATCTTCAACCGTCTTATGTTAGAATATATTATCTCTTTATGTTATACTACACTAAAATATATTGTATTATATGTTTTATGTTCTCCTAGATTGTATTCCCTTCTTATATATAGCATATCATATTGTGGTATGTATCTTAGACTAGCCTTTATATTAATTGAAAACAGTTTTGTTGTGTATTTCATTATAGGGTCTGATAGCATAATGTATGTTACAGCATACTATATCATATTGCATTTATGCCGTATCATGAAATATTAACAGCTATGCTATGTTATGTTGTATTTTGCTATAGTACATTATGCAAAACCTTTCCATACCACGTTGCATTACATTACGCCATCGTAGCTTAAGATATGCTATATTAGCATACACTTCTGCATGTACACACACACACGTATATATATATATATACACACCCTAAACCCTAAACCCTAAATCTATGCTTCTCCTTCTTCTTCTTCCACTCTTTCGTGTCTTCGCATGAGTCACAGATGCCAGGCACAGTCAACCGACATCGCAAGTGTCGTCTTCAGGGCATCGGTATAGGGAGTTTAGGGAGTTTGGGGTTTGCAGTCTTTGTTTTGGTCTCGGGCCTAGGGTTTAGGGCTTTGGGTTAAGGATTTAGGGTCAAGAGTTCAGGATTAACAGTCTTGCAGACCCTAAACCCTAAACCCTAAAACCTAAACCTTAAGGCTTCTTTCCGGTTGCTCTCAGACTTTCGCCTTTGGTGTCCGCACGGTGATTTTCTCGGACCTGTAACGCCGAAGGCTCATCATGCAATCCGGTCGCGGAGAAGCTTCAAGGTTTCCTGTTCTGGGTTTAGAGTTTACGGTTTAGGGTTTAGGGTTTACGGTTTAGGGTTGAGGTTTTCGGGTTTAAGGTTTAGGGTTTCGGGTTTAGGATTTAGGGTTTAGGGTTTAGGATGGGGTTTTGGGGCCCATTATACTATAATTTATAATTAGGAACCCCCCAAGATAGTATAGGTAATTATGAAGGCTTCAAAGTTTAGGGTTCGAGAGTTTTGGGAAAAGGGGTTTGCTGGTTGAAGGTGGGGGCTTAGGGTTTGAGGGTTGGGGTTTCGAGGTTTAAGTTTAGTGTTTATTAGATTCAGGGTTTAGGGCTTATAGGGCTTCGGAATTTATAGGGTTTAGGGCTTAAGCAGCCGGCGATCACATGGCACATGGTCTCTCTTGACCGACGCAACACACATCCAAGCAAATCCAACGCAAGCATCACACATCGCAGAAGTCTGTCAATGTGCATCACAACAGAGTTGCAAAAGCGGCTGGCCTCTCAGATAAATCAATCAGCCGTGTCTTCAGATCTGCATAGGTGCGAATCTGACCTTTTACTCATCCTTCGTCATTCGGCCCCAATTTCTCGCAACAGGACAGCAGCCACCCGAGCGGACAAGGGAGTTTCAGACACTCCAAACACCCGACTCCAATCCAGATCGCAGACAAAGGACTCCGGCAAACCCCAAAACCCTAAACCCTTAACCCTACACCCTAATCCGCAAACTCTACACCCTACACCCTAAACCCTACACCCCAAACCCAAGAGTAAGGGCTCCGCATGCCAAGGAAGTCACGGCCACGGCCACAAAGACGAAAGCAGAGCAAACAATGGGCTCATGAGACAGTCATTCTTTCTTTGACGAATGTAGGTGCTTTATTAATTAGAATAAGGCTTTGGGGTTAGGGGTTAGGGTTTAGGGTTTGGTACATGGACCATAAGGCTATAATAACTAGAATAGAGTTTTGGGGACTAGGATATACGCCATACGCCATTAAGGCGGATCGCTTCAACCATTGTGACGCTTCCTCTGCCACCAAAGGGTGTAGGGTGTACATAGGGTTTAGGCCGAAAGATCTTGAAAGAATCGGCTGAAACTGCCATGTACAAGTCGATGCTCTCTAAGTTAAGGACCCTTTTGGGGTGTTTTTTCCATAAAAGTGCGTACTAAATTGGGGACCTCGAAAGAGACCCTATTTCAGAGAACTACCCATGTTGTGATTAACGAGCAAATTTCGTTTGGTCGCTACTCTGCCGCACCAGGAGGCAGGCAGGACTACAGAAGGGAACACGCACGTTTGCTGTCACAGTCAATAGAGTTGCAGTCCCTACGAACCATACCTGGAACTATAAGGGAATCCCTCTCCTTTAGTTAATGGGTCTAACCCATGACACTGTAGGTAATTAGAGTCCCAGGTCCTGCTGCGAATTTTATTCCGACCCCTACGCCACGGAAGCCCGAGCTCCTTATGCCTGAAATCCTCTTGGCCAACCCTAAAAGAAGCTATAATATCATTATTCATGTTTTCGGGTTCCTTCAAACTTCTGTATGATAAATCCATCCATGCAAAAAGAGTCGTTCTAATTGAATACTTAAGACACGTGTAGTGAATTCTAAGCCTGGAAGCCAGGGACTCTAGATGGAAGCACCAGGCACAATTAGGGTTTAGGTTGGGTCTAAGAGGGGTGATACTGTTGATGATATAAAGCCTGCATTACCTCAAGGACCCTAAGCTATGGGAATTATGGTATGTTCCTTATTATGGGTGATGCAGGATTTAAATCAACAACCGCGTTACCAGTAAGGGAAGTATCAACTTATACTATGAATATTTTCCCGCTGTTAGAGAGTGGAGGCAATACCCTAAGGTTCAGGGTTTAGGCGTTTTGGGGTTTAGGGTCTTAGAAATTCTAGCTAGGCCGAGTTCAACTCAGAAAAGTTGCCCAAGCCAGAAACCCTGAAGCCAGAATGCCATAGTTCTTTACACTGGCACCCGAAAATGCTAAAACCCCGAAAGATCATCATAAGATAGTCTGCAACTCCAAAGCCTCAGCCCCAAAACCCTCAAACAGCCGGAGACCCTAAACCCTAAACCCCTAAACCCCTAAACCCTAAACCCTAAACTCTAAACCGTAGACCTCAAATACTACGTCTAGCAGATGGGGCACTTCTGCCCTGTGCCCACGAAGACAACAGGCTGACCTGATGAGTGGGACTGTAGGGTTGAGGGTTTCGGGTTTAGGGTTTGGGGTTTAGGGTTTAGGGTCCTCACGGCTTTCGGGATATATAGAGCTTTTGGCTTTCGGGCTTAGGGCTTGAGATTGGGGGTGTTACCGGTTTCTTGCCTCTGTTGGTGTAAGGGCCGCCAGTAGACACCAAACACCTGACCTTTAAGCCGAAATACATTGCGGTTGGGAGTTTAGGTTGAGATGAACGCGACACGGTTAATGGTTCCGGGTTGCGTTTGCGAGGACAAGTTCATGAGCTGTCGCCGATACCTGAAGCTTGCGAAGTTACATGTCACACTCAACTGTGATGGGTTCACCATTGATAGGGGCTTAAGCCTTAAATCCGAAACTCTACTACAATCCTTAACCTTAAATCCGAAACTCTACTACAATCCTTAACCGTAAATCCGAAACTCTACTACAATCCTTAAGCCTTAAATCCGAAACTCTACTACAATCCTTAACCTCTAAGCCTCCCAGAGCCTCAAAGCTGCTATTGTCGAAGTCTTCCAGCCTACAATCAGGTGCACAAAGAATGACCCCTAACTAAATCATCTCCAAACAACCAAACCCTAACCGACCCTAAACCCCAAACCCTAAACCCCTAAACCCCTAAACCATAAACTTCCCTAAACCGTAAAGACCCTAAACCCTAAACCCTAAAGCCCCTAAAGCCCCTAAAGCCCATAAACCCTAAACCCTCAGCCAGCCCGGCGCCTGTCACATAGACCATGGACAGCGCCGCACCAACCTAGCCGGTGGCTCGAAGCATGAGGTTAGATGCTTGATATAGGGTTTAGGGTTTAGGGGCCTTCATAATCAAAACAGGGTTTTCGGGAATAGTACACTATAATATGATGCAGGGGCCTTAGGCTTTTTTGGGGCATATGATACCAATTACAAAACTAACAAGGAACCCTGAGGAATAATTTTGGTACTTACCAGGCCCCTATATTGGATGCTTCGGCTTCCGTTCATGGTTCGGGATGGTTGAGGGCTTGGGTGTTGTGTCTTTGGTTTAGGGTTTAGGGTTTAGGGTTTAGGGTTTAGGGTTTAGGGTTTAGGGTGTAGGGTTTAAGCTTGGGGGTTAAAGACCGGGTGTATAGGCTTTCAGCCCTAAGCCCTAAACCCTAAAGCCTGAACAAGGGCCTGGTTTCCGGCGCGAGATGCTAGCCTGAAAGGCCACAGCCCGGTGTTGCCAATACAGGGGCCTTAATAATTAGAAGAGGGTTTGGGGGTATATTGTACTATGATTCCTCTTCTAATTTTGTCCAAGTGCCCAGATAGTAGGGTTTCAAGGTCCAAAAACCATTCGGAGTATGGATTTTGGGACCTAAAACCATACTACTTGGGTAGTCGGACCATGTAGGTTAAGGCCTTACGTTAAGTTTTGATCGGCATCGGAATCCAACAGCTCGCGCACGCCGTCGACATGAGATGCCATCGTCAAAGCAGTGAAGCCGTTGTTGTCGGCCAGGGTTGTGTCGGCACCGGCATCCGAAAGCAAGCGCACGACGTCGACATGACCGTGCAGAGCCGCAATCATCAAAGCAGTCAAGCCTCTATCCTCGGCCAAGTCCTTGTGGGCAGCGGCCTCAACCAGCACGCGCACGACCTCAACGTGACCTCGAAGACATGCCCTCATCAAAGCAGTGAGGCCGTCGTCGTCAGCCAAGTTTTTGCAGGCACCGGCATCTAACAGCATTCGCACGACGTCGACGTGACCTTCACCAGCTGCCCTCATCAAAGCAGTGAAGCCGTCGACGTCAGTCAAGTTTTTGTCGGCACCGGCCTCCAACAGCATTCGCACGACCTCAACGTGACCTTCAAGAGATGCCCTCATCATTGCAGTCCAGCCGTCCTTTTCGACCAAGTTCTTGTCGGCACCGGCCTCCAACAGCAAGCACACGACGACGACATGTCCTAGGCCAGATGCGATCATCAACGCTGGCTGTCGTCGGGCGCCAATCAGATCCGGATCTTGGGGCAGCTGCATCATGGACTCAACCTGAAGGGTTTGAAAGCTTCACGGCTTCCGTTGATACAACAACGCCGATTGCTTTTTGATGGCAGGCATGGGCCAGAAGATGGAGTTTAGTCTTTCGCGTATAGGGTTTGAGGTTAGGTATTCAGTATCGAATCCGGCAGCTTGTGAAGAACTTTATCATTTTATCAGATCATCACAGTTAAGGTAGACTGGACATGGATACTTGCAACTTAGACTTGGGGAAGCTCAGTCGTGAAACTAGTCACCCGGCCACTCCTGCATGAACCCTAAAGACTACCTGGACCCTAAAGAACCTACCTTTTTTCGGGTTCCTTATTATGATTTCTTCATATACAGTAAGTCCGTAAAAAGGTAGGTTATTTGGGATTAAGGCAAACCCTAGACCCTGGCTGCCTGCATCGTCTTCAATGGGAGCCCTTAAACGCTGGTTATTTACGCTGCCCAGACCACTCCGATTATCTGGGCGGACAGATGCATCCGTCGACTCCGAAAGTAGGACTTAAACCGGCAAGTGTAACGAGGCTTCACTGCTGAGGGCACTCACTGCAGTCTTTTTGCGGACTTGTTTTGTTCATGTATGCAATTGCATGTATACTGTTCTTTGGCTACACACCTCGGACATGGAGCCGTGCAGAGCAGCGTCTGCAAGCTCGTCTACCTGCTGTTGAGAAACATCAGCAAATCCCAACAGAGCGAGATCCAAGCTCATCGGGCAGTCCAGCGCCACGTCATCCTCCAAATTCTCGCCATGGAGGAGAACCCTTTGCCTCAATCGTGGCGACATGCCATGCATCTGAGTCAGTCGCTGCTTCAAAGCCTTCACGTCGTGTACCTCCTCCACAGGTATGCTCGTCAAGGTTTCCCCGGAGAACATTCTGAGTTGCAGCATCTTCGCGCAATGGTGAATGCAGCGACGAAGAGCAATGAGGCCAGGACATGCCAACAGCGGTAGGACCAAGTCAGCCAAAAAGTCTTTCGGTG
Source organism: Symbiodinium sp. CCMP2456 (assembly GCA_905221635.1). Classification (NCBI taxonomy): domain Eukaryota; class Dinophyceae; order Suessiales; family Symbiodiniaceae; genus Symbiodinium; species Symbiodinium sp. CCMP2456. The sequence continues at coordinate 18,535 of CAJNDV010029003.1, read as the reverse complement.
GAGCACAGCAACCTGCCATAAACTGGTCCTCAATCCTTAACCGTAAACGACCTAAATCTTCAACCCTAAACTACCGAAACCTCAAACCCATAATCCCTTTGCTTGAAATCTGTGTACATCGCAATCCCTGGACCCTTGCGGCGTCTTTCAGTTCAGTTCCGCATGCAATGCATGGAAGGAGAAGTTCGAGTAGTAAGTAGCACATTGCAACTTGTAGCCTTCATCCAAGTGCTGATGAAAAAGTTTATTGAGCCCACCCCTAGGCATTAAGTCGCAAAAGACTCCGAACACACTAGAGGCCGTAGTAGACTAAGTGCGCGAATTACGCGTGAGCTACGAAGCTTGCCCTCCATCTGCTGAGCCTTACAAACAGGACCCCTGAAAGGACCCGAATTTCGAGAACTACCCGTTTAGATTTTAAGATCTAGGGTGTGCTCTACAAGCCTGAAGCCGTAAACATCCCGAAACCTTAAACACCAAACCTTAGAAAACCGTAAACCCCACACACTAAACTCTAAACGCCCGAAACCCCACTCCAAAATCCTGAAACCCTAAAGCATAAACGTCCCGAAACCCTAACACCTAAAACCCCAGAACAAACCTTAATCGCTAAACATCACCAGACCCTCACCCCAAACCCAAAAATGGGTTTAGGGTTTAGGTTTCAGGAACTCCAGCGCGCAGCCTCGGATGCTGAAACTTGGGCTCATTTCCTGCCTTGTCGTCGACGGTGTCGTACTTCGTCAGAAGCATCCCGTCGATCCCCCGAGGATTCCTCTGAAACGCTGGTATGGGCTAGGGTTTAGGGTTTAGGGTTTAGTTAGGGTTTAGGGTTTAGGGTTTAGGGCCTGGGATTCTTATATACCTACTCTATACCCTATTCAGGGGCCCATACTCTTAACCTTCGAGTGAAACTGGAGTTGCAGACGAGTGCCCTTTTTCAGGTTCCTGAACTCTAAACCCAAGACCCCAAACCGCCTTAAACCCGTTAAAAAAGGTGCGTTAAAGGCTTTATCAGAGATCCAGAAGGCTTCCACATGGTGTTTTTTTATGGTGCCGGGGGGGGGGGTTATAAAACCTGTATAACTATGAGGGAGCTATGAAGGGATACTATTAGGAACCCTCAGATTGGTGATTACTTAGACCCCCATATTAAACACTAAACCCAGAAGCGGGGTTTTAGCGGTGCGGTTGCCGCATCCGACAGGATGTCGGCCATGTTCAGCTGCTCCGAAACACCACGAAAGCCGACTGAACCAGACTGAAACACCAGAAAGCCTTGGATTGAATGAGGTGCAGGGTCTTAGGGCACCGCAAAGCCAACAAGTCCTCGGATCCGCGGATAAGTCGACGAGCGACCGGTTAAACTTGGTGACCTGCACAGGATTGGGATCTAGGCAGAAGCCGCAGAACCCAAACTCCTAAAAGCTCTGAAACAGTTTGAACCTACGGTTGATGATATGACTCCTGCAATACCCATAACACGGAATATACCATAATTCTCATCGTGTAGTGTCCCTACGGTAATGCAGGAACACTGAACGATTTACATCATCAACAATCTCCTCAGTAGAATCAAGCCTAAGGATTAGGGAACAGGAGGACAACTGCAGCAGTCGATGCTACGGTGGCTTTACATACCTGCACGGGAAATCTTATCCTGACGCTGGGTCATGTATGCCCTACAGTCCATGCCACCTCCTTGCAAGCATCGCAGGCAAAGACATTGCGCCACCGCCCTGTGCACCGATAAATGCTGGTTTAGGGTTTAGGGTTTAACCGCAAATCTGTAAGTGCAGGTACCCGGTAGACACAAACCTCTGATCCCAAAGTCCCCAATAGGGGATCCACATGCTGCGAGCCGACGCTCCTTGTTTTGCCACGCCAGCAGGTTCTTAGATTTGTGCTGCGCACAAATTGTTCAAGAGGAGAAGCAACGGACACCCTGTACTTAAACAGATGCTTCCACTGCCAACGCAGTCAACCGATGACCTCTCCCTCTGGATCCGCGGCCGACACCGCGAACCCGGAAGCAGAAAAGGGATCGATCCGAAGCACGCAAGAAAAGGTACTAGGGCTCTCCTCTTCCATGCCTTCAGTCGGAACTGAATCCACTGGGCGGGACGGGCGGGCCACAAAAGAGCTACATATAAACGGCGTTCAGAACACTAGCTGCACTCAGCATACGAACCGCTACACTCAGACCTGCACGCAGGGCTTCCTTTCACATAATTCCATGCTGCGAGCCGACGCTCCTTGTTTTGCCACGCCAGCAGGTTCTTAGATTTGTGCTGCGCACAAATTGTTCAAGAGGAGAAGCAACGGACACCCTGTACTTAAACAGATGCTTCCACTGCCAACGCAGTCAACCGATGACCTCTCCCTCTGGATCCGCGGCCGACACCGCGAACCCGGAAGCAGAAAAGGGATCGATCCGAAGCACGCAAGAAAAGGTACTAGGGCTCTCCTCTTCACCTGCCTAGCCTGGCTTTAGCCGTCAAGCTCCAAAAGACGATCTTGGAACCAGCGCAGCTCTGTCAGTCAACGCGGCTGCAGTAGTTCGTGCCATCCTGCGCTGGCTAGGTCCGAGTTGCAAGTGGCTAACTGTGGCCGCCGGGTCTTGCAGGTAGATACGCGCTGTTGAGCTACTGGACCAGCGGCCTCGCAATAGCGTTTTCTCCATGCTGCCATGGAAAAGAAAATTCCATGTAGCGCCACCTCTGCGAAGACTGTAAACCGTCAGGAAACCCGGAACTTCGAAGAGCTCGACCAAAGCATGAAAAAGCTTGCGGAAGAACCGTTCTCCGCGCTGAAGAAGATAATCTTCTGCACGCAACGTGGAGCAAGCTTTGCGAAGCCAACGCACCGCTATTTGCGATTCCACAACGACCATTTCATTTGCTCCCGTACGCTTTGTCTCGCATGAAAGTAACATCTTTGCATTGCAAGTTGTACAATTCACCCGACCGCAGCATACAGTCGAAAGCAATCAGAAACCCTGCTGCTTCTCCAGTAAAGCCCATGAGCACACACGCCCCGGCAAACGCCGCGGTAAGCAAAGGTGACAAGGGCAACACGCGCAAGGGTGGCTCTATACGTTGCCACACTTTTGCCAGCCGCCAGGCCTGCTTAAGCCTGCCAACACAGGCGGGCAGATAAAACTGCAACCCGGCTAGGGCAAAGTTGACGAGGGATTTGTGTTCCCCATCCGAATATGCGAATTCAATCCAAGCGCAGACTGATTCATCAAAGTTGTCCCAAGACACCAAATCTGACTTCATATGCTGCAGAAAAGACAAAATATGACTCACAGCCTTTGCGTATCGATCCTGGAGCTTTGCAGTGACCATCTGAGATTTCAAATTCTGCCCTTTGCGACACTTTTGCCTCTCTTCTTTTTGAGTGAGTGTGAGCGCACGGCCCATCGCGACGGTATGTCAGACGGATTTGAGTCTGTGGCCACGTACCCAACCGTTAGCACCACTCCACTAGCCAACACTAGTGAATTCAGTTTGCGGAGGCCATTCTTCAAGCGGGCACTACTGCTTCGCCCTTTGGCGATAATAGAGCAAACAACCTGGTTGTCAATCAAATGTAGGATACGGCAGCGACCTCTGCTTGCACGACGCAACCTCCATTTGAGCCCATTAAGAACGGCTTGCAACTCAAGCACATTGATGTGAGCATCATGCTTCCAAGCATACCCATGAACCACTGACCAGTTGAAAAGTGAAGAGTTTAGACCTGCTCGAGGCCATGCTTTCGCACGAAAGGGGACACCCACATCAAGACGAACGTCAGTGCCTCCTCTCTCGGCTTGTCTGCAAAAGTGTTTAACCAGTAGTTGAGCTTGTTTGGTTTCACAAGAGCCCTGAACGAAGCGCGGGAAGAGCAGCCAGGATGGAGGTGCATAGGACACCTGCTTTACGAGGGATACATGGCTTCGTGGTTGTGTCACTCCAAACATGGAGAGCAAAGAGTGACAAAGCATAACCAGAACATGCACACATTGAGTCCTGCCCAACATATGACTTCCCAGCACAAACTTCGACTCCACACTCATCTTGTGTGGGAGAGTGCCCTCAATGTATCCTCTATCGAAACCCATCAGTACCTCTCTCTCAGACAACGAGGGCAAACGCAGTAAACCTGACTTGTCGGTGACCATAGCTCGTTCCTCATAGCTAGCAACTGGCACTCGGAAGCTGTCCGCCTCCCAGCGCTGCACAGCTGCCGGCGACGCCTTGGCGATTCCATCTGGATTCCTGGGTGCTTTTCTTAAAGTCTTCATTTGAGTTAGCTCTGGCAGCCATGCACTGCCATTCCACGTGCTCCCTGGTTCAAGCCAACTCTCACACCCTTGGCGGCACAGAGGAAACTCCCAACTCTTGTGATTCTCATGCGCAACGATGGATTCCCCGGTTTGCACTGAGGGTCCCCACGAGCACCAAAACAAGCGAGGACGATGACACCATGTGAACCATTTGGCATCCACCAAAAGTGGCTCAATGCCCAATGTTCGATTAAAATTGCTCAGCTCTCGAGAGTCCAAACTCGCCAAGTTTTCAACATAATAATGGACAGGTACTGTAAAACATGATTTCAACAGGTTGACCACACGTAGGCTTTCGTTGAAAAGCTTTGCACCAGGGGACAGCACCCCTTTTTCAACAACTTGACATGGACAACTGATCCCCACCAAAACAAGATCCACATGTCCTCCAGTAGAACGTTGAAGCAGCTCCACGAGTTTTAAATCCACTCCAAAGATGTCCCCCAACTCGATGACACCCGGCCAACGCCGTCGAATCACTTTCTTTTGTTCACGGTTCACCTCGCTGCTCGCATAGCAAACGACTTGACATGGGAGGCGCGTGAGAGCCGACATTAGTGCGCCCATTTCGTTGAAAATGGACACCACCATGATTCGAGGCCCTTCACCACAGTCACCAGACAGATCCCCCGCCGGTTTAAAACTATGGACCTCACCGCTCTCCAATCGTTTCAACATCTCTGTGCCCTCAGTTGTCAGCCCTGCTGATGCACAGAGGCCACCTTCTGTTGAAGCATCCGAGCATGTAACCAGGCCTGAAAAGGGCGTTCGCAGAGAGCCCACAGCCAAAGGAAGCGCACAAACAGCTCTCACCAGTTCTCTGGCGGTAATTTGGCTAAGACCCCGTCGAAACCTGTATTGATCCCGAGGCCAACACCTATCTAGGATCGACAAAAGAGGACGCCGAAACTCAAAACACCTTACCAAGCGACCCAGTGCCATCAAAAGTGGCTTCACACCCACAGTGGCTTGGCTAAGCACCCACACACACAGCCACCCGGTCTCCAAAAGCTTATCCGAAGGCGGTCCGACAAAGCCAGCGATGCCATCCACCGCAGCTCCCATACGAACAACACGTGGCTCACGTACATGTGACTTATCCACAGAAACCTCCACTCCCACGTGTTTGTAGGCCTCCCTCTGCAGTTGATGTTTAGTTGACATCGTACCTTGAAGACGTTTCCAAATATTCTTGTCAACGAACTCAGGGCAATCAAAATCATCAAGGTAAAACTGAACCCAACCGCCATCCTCAGAAACGGCAGAGCTTGGCACCGGGCGATCGCGACACCATTCCTGATCCTCTCGGTGGCCTGCGCCGCTAGGTGGAGGAGCTAATCCCAGCCGTCGGTGTAGGTGCTGGAATAGACCCACAGCATTCACCCACCCCATCGGGATAACTGCTGCGGACAAAAACACCTCCGACTCTCCAGGCCTTCCGATTAAATAGCCCGGCACTGACCACTTGAAAGCCATGAACTTACGCCACACCGGAGGCAATGACCATGCATAATATGCCCCCCGTTGATCTTCACCCGACCATAATAGGACTTGATTCGGTTTCAGATGGGCCCCCACCCACCCCGATGAACCCGACAGTGTAGCGAGGTCCCCCTGCATCAGACGCTGTAATGCATTGCTTGGAATCATGTTCATAATGAGCCGTGTCACCCGAACCTGGCCAATACCAGGTGTGCCCTTCTTCGGGACAGCAAACGCTCCATTTAGGACGGGGACACCATTGACTGTGAAAATCTCGGACTTGCTGATGGGCTCCAAAATGCGCTTCTTTACCAACAATGGCACTAACTCATACCAGTCATCCTTGGTACAATTCATAGAGGCACGCGGCAAAGGATCGGGCCACTTATCTCGGGGTAACAAGGCGAGCTGTGGATCCAACAACCACTTTGCGACATCTCCTTGTGCAATATCGCTCGCCTGCAAGCTGCCGGCAACACCATCGGCAGGAAGTCCCGGCAAAAGTTCCCCGACCTTCAAAGGAAGTGCATGGAGAACCTCATCCCCAGTGTAATCCACCCCTTTGGTTTTAAGCACGTCCTCAGGGCTCATTCCACATCGTTCATCGAGAGGTGCTCTAGCAAAATAATTGCACAACTCATCCAAATGTGCAAAAGCACTCGCTTGGCTGGCATTCCCCGGAAACTCACCTTCACAAAAACCATCTCCGTCCCAGGACTGGTACTCACCATTATGCACCGCAACGATGAGCAAACGCCAAAGTTGAAAACAGCTGGCCTTCACCAGCTTTCGTGATTGTTGCTTGCCCATATGCTTAAGGTCCTGAGGGTCCCACCTGAAGAGTCCCGTTGATGATCGCGTTAGGCACCTGCACAAGCGCAAGACAGCTCCTATCGGAGGCACGGGGAGAGGTAACACGTCCCGGTCCCTAAGAATAGGCGTGGCTTTTGTTTGCACCAGAGCGCACACTCCGGCTAAGAAAGATCCATCTCGTGGTGAACAAAGCAGGAGCTGTAGCACTGTAATCCCCAACTGCAACATACAACGACTCTCTGGTAGACCCTCACATAGAAGTCCAGCGAATCTCTCATTTAAGCAACTATCACAACCATGCAAGCACATATCCCGCAGCTCCAGAAAGGCACGCGATCGCCCATCACTTTTCTGGCCGACACCAGAAACTGTACATGTGTTGGGCACCACACCCTCTGTAAAAACCCCCAGGCCATCACCTGGGTCGGGCACCACACCCTGGGTAAAAACCCCCAGGCCATCACCTGGGTCGTTCCCCCCAAAGGCCGTCACCCTTGGGTTTGTCCCCGAGCTGTCTGGAACACTCGGTCCTTCCAGGCCTTCTTCGTCTCGCCCGGCTTCCGCGGTGTCTTTTGCCTGGCCTCGGAGACCGCCATCTGCATCCTCTTGGGGGTGGCCTCCGTCTGGGGCTCGTCCACGAAAGTCACCCTTCGCTCCTCCTTGCCCCGCATGGGGCTTGGCCTCCGACGGGCCAATGGCGATCGGCGTGGGGATGCTGGCTTCTCGTCCTTCTCCTCCTTCTCTGGGCTCTGCTCCATCTTTGGCTGCCGATGATATAAAGGGTCGCGCTGAGAGAGGCTCGTGGCTTTGAGCACTCCCCCGCGGAGTCCCTGGCCCAGCAGCTTCTCCGCTTTCGCGGTTTTGTGCGCCAACTCTCTGGCATAAAAGGTCTCCTCGGGCGACACACCGATCATCTCCTCCGGGATGAGCTCCAGGAACCGGCCAAACTTATCACTGTGGTCCCTCAGCGACATGACAAGGGACTTAAAGCGCTGCATGAGAAGGTCCCCGGCTGCATCCACCTTGCCCTTCAACAAAGCATCCAAAGCCTGGCATAGCGTGCGAAGCTCCCGGTACTTCGCCTCCCCAATGACCTTAATCGGGTGAGTCGGCAGCACCATTGTCAGGAGGTAGCGGACCATGATTGGGGACATGGCCTCCGTCGAGTCGTCCCCTGTGACCTGTCCCAGTTGCTCTCATAGCCTGCAAACCCGAAAGCAACAACTTGCCGGGGCGTTCCTCGGCAGTCCTCCTTAGCTTCTTTCGCCGCTGTTCCCAGCCAGAGCTTGCGAAGTCCAGGTCCTCGTCCTCCTCCTCGGCGTCCTCGTCGCTCTCACCTGAGGAGTCTGGTTCCTTAGAACCTCGGCTTCGGCTTTTGCCGACCAAGGCTTTCTGCAAATTGCGGATCACGCTCGGCTGCTTTGACCTTTTTGTCTTCACTTTCTCGGCCGCCTCTACAGCCCGCCCAGCCAACACTGAGCCAGGGCCCCGAGACCGAACTTCTTCTTTCTTTCCAAGAAGCTTCGCACGAAGTAGCCCAAGCTTCTTCTCAACCTTCGTGTCCTTGCCCTCTGCAATGGAGTCCGCGCCATCATCAAGCATGGCATCCAAAGCTACTGGCCGCCTTTGGTAAACCCTTTCTTTCGCTTCTTAACCGCCGGCCGAGAAGCTGCAGCACCTACGGTGTCCTCCTCTTCATCATCATCATGCTCTGGCTCCTCAACCTTGGGACCTGGCAGGGCCTGCACCCCGCTCCGCTTCCCACTGTGAACCTCTTGCACCAAAGCTCCTTTGCCATCGTCTCGGGGAGCTCGATCAGGAGGAAGCTTCGGGAGCCCCCAGGACTCCAACAAGTCACTTGCAGTAGCCCTTGAGATTGCAGCCCACTTTTGAATATGAATCACATCTTTCATTCCAAAGTTCTGGCTGCAGCGTGAGGCGTGACGACGGCAAAGGTGGTGGTAAGCATCTCGAGGTAGGCCTCCATCCTTGCCCTCGTTTTCAATATACCAGCGATAATATGGGTTGTTGGTACCTAAGTAGCGCAGGTCCAAAAACATACCATCGCTGTTGACCTCATAGGTTCGGATCACCTGGCCTACCGCCAGGCCAAGCCTTTCATAGCGCTCGCCCAAAGCTTCAAAGACCACATAGTCAAACTCAGAACCAACGGCCTCTCTAAAGTAGATTTCACCCATAGCAGCACCGTCGTTCAGAGGTGGAACAACATCCATGGCCTTTGGCCTCACCCGACGGGACATCCGTCCCATAAGGTGCAGCCAACACTGCACCCTTCAGGCCGCGCAACCATGGGCAGCGGACCTAAAGATCGTCCTCCCTTGGTCCACAAAAGAGCTACATATAAACGGCGTTCAGAACACTAGCTGCTCTCAGCATACGAACCGCTACACTCAGACCTGCACGCAGGGCTTCCTTTCACATAATTCCAGGGTTTTAGGGTTTAGGGTTTTAGGGTTTAGGGTTTAAGGTTTTAGGGTTTGGGGGACGGTTGGGGGTTTCGAAGACTTTTTACATGGAAGGAATCGGTTGATACCGAGGTCCGACCAATACCTTTGAAGATCCCCTTTATAGCCCCTGTCAGACTTAAGTATACTGGACCCCCACACTCCCAAAACCCCGATTCTACTTATGAAACCTAAGGTTTTATGGCATCCGTAACAGTAACAGCAACTCTTGTAGAACCCTCAAGAGGAACACTTTCAAGAACCCTGTTCAAATCCTAAAGGCCCCAATACTAGGCAGTTTTGTGGTACGGAGCACAGTCAGGTGAGGTGCAAGACGGGAAGCAAGCATGCGACATGAGAACCCCTAGGAAAGATAGAGCTAGGGCTTAGGGTTTAGGGATTAGGCCCTAAACGCTAAACGTTAGGGCTTAGGGCTTCGGTCAATCTCTTCCATCTCTTCCTTCACTTCTGACACCCATGGATCTACTGAGAACCTTACCCCCAAAGCACCAGTACAAGAAATCCTCCACCGCGAACACTCAATGCTGAAACGCTGCACCCGGCAAAGGAAAAGCGCTAACCTCGAAGCCCGAAAACCTAAACCCTAAATCCGCAATACCCATCAAGCCGAAACCCAGAAACGCTTGAACTACCACGCCCTCAACACCGAAAGCCCTAACCCCTAGACCCTGAGCCCTAAAGCCCTAAAGCCCTAACCCTAAGACCCTCAGCCCGAAAACATGGAACCCCATAGTGCCCTTTAAGTTAAGGCAACCCTAAGCCCCCAAACCCAAAGATCCTTAAAACACTGAGCCCGAAAACCTTGAACCCTTGTAATTAGTGATGTAGTGGCCTTCGTAATTAGAATAGGGTTTTGGGGTATATTAGAATAAGGAACCCCCAAAATAGTATAGGTAAATAATAAGATCCCTACAGTACCCTTAACCCTAGGCCCCAAAGCGCCGGAGAGCGAAGGAATCGCATCAGCCGACCGGCTCGCAGCGCGCGGGCCATGCCCATGCCGTTTGCTTCGATCCTTTGGGGCGTTTATTGGCTCCTTTTTGGGTTTCTTTACTTTAAGGGTTTAGGGTTACGGTTTCTCCTTCGGGGGGTTCCTTTTCAGGTTTAGATAGGCTTTGCAGGGTTCCTGTTTGGGGTTCCTTTAAGGGCTTAGGGTTTAGGCTTTAGGATGGGCTTTTTAGGGCTCCTTTGTGAGTTCCTTTAAGGGATCCTCTTCAGGTTCTTTGGGGGTTCCTTTATCGAAGTGTTTCTGTGCCTTAAGGTTTAGGTTTCGGGCTCTTTTCAGGGTACTATAAGGGTTTAGGATTGTTGGACTTATGGCTAAGGGGTTTGGGGTTTAAAAGCAGCTCGGGGTTTAGGGCTTTAGGGTTTACAGGCTTGTTATAGGATTTTGGAGTGTATCGCGCATGGCTTCGGGGCTGAATTAATCAGCATGCAGCGTTTGACAGGTTCCTCTAGAGCCTGTCTGCCCCGGGTTTACTAAACTCCCCTGAATTATGTACCTGGGGTTGTCCTCCTACACGCTGTAAGAATTCCGATAGCCTTACCAAGTAAGAGCCAGGTCCGCAACTTTTCGCAAGGGTACCCATACCTTATCATCAGTCGCAGGCTTTATCTACTCCCCAAGAAGACTTAGCTGCAACCTTTGGACCCTCAGAAGCACTTACAACACGCATAAAACCTATGAGCTCCCGAATGGAATCATTATAGAACTAAAAAAGTCACCTGAGGGGTAAAGGGCTACAAGAGTCGGATGAAGGGATTTTGTCTATAACTTCCAATATTCCAACTACCGGGTGTCCAGAAGGTCTTGGAAGTCGCTTGACCCCTGCCCCCCCCCCTTGTCAGCGTTCAGGGTTGGTCTTCGAGCTTAAGGTTTAGGGGATTCAGGGTTTAGGGTTTTACAGGTTAGGGTTTAGGGTTTGGAGTTCTGGGGCTTCAAAACATCAGTGTCTTTGAGGGAAGTGGAGACGGTGCAGGGGCCAACGGGGTTACAGCAGACCGCTGATTCAATCCCTATCATCACCCCTTTAAAAATAGCGCGTTGATTAATCAACGGCTCAACTTGGCCCTAAACCGTCAACACCTAAACCCTAAAATCAACCACCCAAAACCGAAGCCTGAAGCCCTTAGCCAGGATGCGCATTCTGAGCATCACCAACCAGGACGAGGATGTCAGGGACGAGGACCAGGACATCGAAGACAAACCAGGAGCGACAGTACGCTTTGGCCTGGGATTTTCAGCGAAGTTCACATGCCTGAACAGTTTGCATAAGGCTTTCGGTTATTTCATGGAAAACGCATAAAGGGACAGGGGATGATATGGCTACTTATTCAGGTCCCATCTAGGGTCCTCATGAAACTCCTAGCCGCACGGTGTGATTCTTAGTACTATCATTACGATTATAACTGGTATTCCTCTTCGCATCCTTAAATATTACCCTTCCTGTTTCTGAATATTGCAACTACTTTACAACTATTCCTGCCAGTACTTCTATTCTTACGATTTACAAATACATCGATTTACCATTGTATGTACGATTGCTCTTGTGGTTAACTACATCATATTGCGACTAACATGCTAGCCTAGTCAAAGTGGACGACCACGCAAAGGCCACATCCCGGCACCGCTACGACACCCCACCCACACAAGACTTAGTAAGTAGGGCTGCTCGTACTTAGGGTTTAGGGTTTAGAAGCCCTACCGTACACAAATTCTGGCATCTTCGGAATCCCTGAGCTGCAAACAAACCCAAGTACCTCAGCTCGGTTACTGACAGCCCCGGACTCTCCGACACGGACAAAAAACACAAGTTTTCGGATTTGTCGTCACCGCTACCCCCTGAATGACACATCAAGAGAAACATCCAAAGCACGTCATGTCAGCAAAGCGTGCCAGGCTGTACGCAACCAGATCCTGCACACCTACATGGAAAATAACACTTTCAGTACTGGGCGCTTTGGATCATACGGGTTAGGCTGTAGGGTTTAGGACAACCGTGCGTCTACAAATCAACATGCGGACTTGGTGCGATGTCCCAATGTCGCATGTAGAGCTTGCCGTTCACATACACGGCGGTCGCGAAGGACGCGAAGATGTCCAGCAGCCAATAAAGCGTTACCTTTCTTTAACCGAAAGCTTGGGACTTGATGGGTCTTGCAGAACGGAAACTGGGTTCTTGTTAGGCAACTTAAGTAAATTAATTGCACTGACCATAATCAAGAAATCGTACTACTTACTATAGATCCCCATTATGGTAATGAGTCCAGCGCCTTAGCAGTGACAAGAAACCAGGAAAAGGGAAAGCCACACTTAGACTCGGGTCTGGGTCTAGTATAGATCTGTATAGGGACTCTACGAATATCCTGCACGTCCGAAGAATCACGAGCGAATCAGCCGAAGACCCAACATGTGGACTTCAACGCTCTTTTAAAAGGGGATATGTAGGTCTATGGGTTCATGGAGCTTAGGTTAACGTGTTCGGTACCCAGATACTGATTGTAGTACATGTGTTTAGTCGCTGAGGTTTCTTACTCTAGGATCCAGCTATTCCAGCGGTGGAATACTTTCTCCAGAACAGTTCCGAAACCTGACACTCTTGGGTCTTGGCGTGGATTTAAGTTTAGCAAAGCCGAAGAGCACAAAGCACTAGCCAAGGGGCTCAAAACTCAAATACCATTGGCCAACCAAACCTCTAAAGCTCGAGAGACCTACCCTGTTACGCACCGTTTTTTGATTTCTCATCTTAAAATGCAGGTTCTTGGGGTTCAGGTGATGCCTAAACCCCATTCTCCAAAAAATCCTACCACTGCGCTTCAAGGTTTAGGATTTAGGTCGGTAGGGCTTTACAGCCAAGGTGCGGCAAACTGAAAGACCATGCGCACGTCCGCCGCCTGGGGTCATAGATCCCAACAAAAAACCCAACATGAACTTAAGGCCTAAATACCCAGCGGAGGTCAAGCATTCACAGTGATAGCAAAACAGATGAGCGATGGACGACTTCGCCCTCAGCCTAGGTACTTTTATTGTCGATACTTCCCAAAATCATTCTAGTGATTCCTGTTCTAAAAACCCTATATTCCACTATATAGGTAGTACAGGGGCCTTTATTACTAGAATAGGGCTTGGGGGTAAGTTATACAATAGTTACGTATCATAAGGAACCCCCAAAACCCCTATTCTAATTATTGAGGCCCCTATATTGCTTACGACCCTTTGGGTAAGGCGGCCAGGTCTCCGTCTGCTGCAAGCGGAAAGCATCAAGAGGTACCGAAACGAGGTCGTACCTCAGTCAACTTTACCCTACAACCTTTACTGGGGTGTAGGGTTTAAGGTTCAGTGTTTAGGATTTAGGTTAGCGTTTAGGCTTTAAGGCTTAGGTCAGAGACTCTGCTTCCTACCCGAAGGCCCAGAAGCCAGAAAAGAGGAGAGTTCAACAGAGCATATAACCCCCACACTTTCTTAGGCCTTTCAGAAGCTGCCAGAATTAACCAGCGACTAAGGCCCCAATCAACCCGACAAAGCCCAAATCAGCACTATCCACCTGGATCCCCTGGATCCGCCTAGGCTCAATTGGCTGAGTTTAGGGTTTGGGGTTTAGGGAACCTCCTTGAAGCGCCCTCCACCAGAAATCTCCAATGCTAGCGACCTAGGGCAAAGGGCTGAGGGCTCATGGGTTCAAGGTTCCAAGAAACCTACCAGGACCTACCCATCCTGGGCAACTAAACAAAATATCATGGTTTGCTTAAGGCGGCTCCGAAGAGGGTAGGTTTCTTGGGATGCAGCTACAGGGCTTAGGGCGGAAGGTTCATAAAATAGTGTTTTGGTGTATGTTGTCTTGTGCTCAGTCATAGGTAGTTGCGCAGGCTTCTGTCTTTTCCAAACGAGGCTCGACACCAATGAGAGACCTGAAGTCACTGAAGCCTAAACCTAAACGCGAAAACCCCGGCCCACACGTCCCCAAACCACCAAGGGGCAGAAGCACGAAGATAGCGAGCATGTCCCAGACAAGTCGAGGCTTTGATGCCGGTCGCACAACGCCTCGGGATCTAATGCAGGGGCGCAAAACAGTAGAATATGGCGGTTTTTGGAACCCTAAGGAACACTGTTCTTAATTATTCCCAGTCCTATGTCAGAACTTTCTGGCCGGGAACTTCAGGGTTTTGAGCTTCAGGGCATGTGGGAGGGCTGGCAGGTTGTTGGATGAAGAAATATGCTTCATGAACCACCCTCTCCTTAAGCACGGTAATGTTCGGATCCCGACCGATAATCCCTTCAGGGTTGTTAGTAAGGGAAGGGAATGTAGAGTCAGAGCGAATGCAAAACAGTATCCGCTACAAGTCCTTATATAAGTAACCATACCATAGTCTACCCCCTCTCTCCCAAAAACACAAGTCATAAAGGCCGGCTTATGCCCGAAACCCAAACTAAACCCTCGTGACCTTGAAAGGAGTACCCGACTCTGATGTTTCAGGCCCCTTATTTAGACCATGGCTTGAAGGAGCTTTCCAGGCTTTAGAGCTTTCCAGGATCGAAAGGCTTTCGGGCTTAGGGCTTTGGGGGCTCAGGGTCCAGGATTTAAGGTTTGGGGCTTCAGGCCTTTTAGGGTTTAGGGTTTAGGGTCTAGGCTTTTTGGGGAGGGGCTTCTACCCGGCTGAGGCCCTTTCAATGACATTCTGGGCGTCTGGGCCTTAGTGGTTAGAAGAGGGCTTTGAAGCACAAGAAGCGGGCAGATTGTAGCCCGAACAGGATGTGACTATGAGTGAGTCATGTCGGGGCCTTCATAATTAGAGTAGGGTTTTGGGGGGTTCCTTATTATAACCATAGTATGATATACCCCCCCCCACACCCTATTCTAACTATTAAGGCCTCCCTATATGAATTCATGATAATAGTAATCTATAGGATGCTGCACTTCTCGCATCGAGTATACTGGGCTGCACAGGCAGGATGCCCTCCCTGAGCTTTGCAGACGATCTCTGCACCCCTTAATTAGGGTTTAGGGGTTTAGGGATTAGGGGTTTAGGGTTTAGGGTTTAGGGGTGTAGTTTAGGGTCTAAAGCCTTGGACAGGCTCTATGAAGCGCCACTCGCGCTTGCAGCCGCGTTGGGAAGTGCAGTGACCATGGACCACATATCGCTGGCCATCTGAAGCGACACCCTAAACCCTAAACCCCTAAACCCCTAAACCCTAAACCGCTAAACCCAAAACCCTCTATCTTGCCTGCCGAACTCCTAGCTGCTGCAGCGCGGACAGAACGCAGCGAAGAGAAGGCAGGGCCCTGCCTGGCTTATGCACCTTATACAGGCTATACTCTAGCCTAGAAGCGCAAGAAAAACCCCGCAACCCGAGTTCCAAAAACCCCCTAAACCCCAAACCCTAAACTCAAAACCCCTACACCCAAAACCCCTAAACCCCCCCAAACCGTACAGCCCGAATACGCTGGCCGGTGGTAGTGGTCTTGTATACGGGCCGTGAGACTTAGAATACGCTTCCCTTAAGGGTATCCTTATATACATTCTATATAGAGTCTAGGGTTTGGGGCTCAGGGTTGCTATCAGGGTTCTTTCAGGGCTCGATGATACAGGGCCTGGATACTTTCAAGCGGGTTTTGGGAACCTTATATGTAGGGACTGGAGGTAAAATGGAATCTGTTCAGACACCTACATTTGCATTACCCGCCCGAAGCCCGAACCGCACTCTACAGCGTCAAGGCCTTCAAACGGTTTAATCCAGGGGTTAGGATGAACAGAGGTGCCTTGAATAATAGAGCCATATAAAACCCCGATAACTACAACCGAAATCCCCCACAGTACCCTCTGCTTACTAAGTTCCTGAGCACTAAATCCGACATGTTAAGCAACCTACACAACTACTATCCGAAACATTATTGGGTCTCTTGGACCTTCAAAATCCTTATAAAGTCCTATAAATCCCTTATAGAACCCTGAACCTTAAACCGTGGAGCCTTAAACCCTAAACCCTAAAACCCCTTATAAAGTCCCATACATCCCCCCAGAACCCTAAACCGTGGATCCCTATTGGTTGGGTCCTTTGGGCCCTCAAAGTAAGGTCTTGGAAACTCTCTCAGAGCCGAGGAGCAGCCCTGCTGATCCGGTGCAACCGCCTCATTCGAAGCCGGCTGGGGGCACTATATTTACGGTTTAGGATCTAGGTTTAGGGTTTAGGGTTTAGGATTTAGGGTTTAGGGTTTTAGGGTTTAGGTTTTAGGGTTTAGGGTTTGGGGAGTAGTGTAGTAAGGATGAACATCGGAGATTCTACTACTGAGGCCTTTACAGAAAGGTGGTTTATGAATCAGGGGTCCACAGTCGTGTCAAGGTTGAAGGCCTTCATTTTTTGGGGGTTGGGTGTTTTGGCGTGTGGGATTCCCTAAACCCTGCACCCTTAATCTTTTGCGTTCAGGGGTACCGGTCGTTGTAAGGCAAATTTGAATTTCTTTAGGCTCAGGGTCTTTGGAACCTACCGGTGCTAGGGTTTAGGGTTTGTGTGTGGGGTTTACTGCTGGGCTTCCCACATCCCGCCTGTGGCTGCAACTGCCTTCTGGTTATGATGACGGTATGTGTTATCGCCCAGGACATTTTCGAGTGCCTGAAATAAACAGTTCGAACAAAGTTGCTGGCGGGTATCTTGCAGTATCATCTTCAGGAACATTATAAGTGGCTATGACAGGATCTAACTAGGACAAACACATCTGCAATCAACTTATGCGAACAATCCTCTAGACCCTAATCCCTATATGAAACCTGCAACCCCTATTTTTGACACATCGCGTGTCCTCGTTGTTGTCGTGGCGAAACTTTCTTTAAACATCTTGCCGGGCTCCGTCTCCCCACCGGGTTTCAGCAACAGTCCAGCCGATTCCCGTGTCCGGCACTGTTATTTACCATAATATACTATGATATACTATAGTTACAATAATAATTAATCTGATGTACAACTACTACAATACTAATATACGCTGATATACTGTAACTTTAATAGTAATATCCTCTGATATACTAGTAATAACTACTACAACAATATGCTCTGATCTACTGTAATCACAATAATAACATCTTATGATATGCCGTATTAGACCATGATGTACTACATACTCTACCGTCGTTGCAGGAGGTGCTCCCTGCAGAGTCAGACTCTGTGTCTAGCAGCGTGGCTGTCCACCTAGAGGCTCATTCATTTTGAACCCTCAAGCAGTCGTCGCCCCGCCGGATTTCTTCGATAGTTGTGAGTGTTCAGCGGGGTTTAGGGTTTAGGATACCCTAAACCCTAAACCCTAAACCCTAAACCCTGCTTATCCCTGCAAAATCTACGCCGTAAAGCTAATCGCCTGGGCCAGGCCAGCTGCAAAGGAAACCCATCCGAAACCTTTCTTGGACGTTAGAACCCCAAAGTTTCACGAGTGAATAGTAAGGATAACTACTCAACCCTACAGAAATCCAGACCTCCCTAGACCCTAATCCCTACCTGAGCGCCAATCCCTCAACCAAACTGTCCCGAACCTCTTAAAACCCCCAAATAGCCTCGCCCTCATGGAAGAACCTCCGCTCTGGAGTGCTTTGTGCATCGTCGCCTGCCGCTTTATATTTAGGGCTGTAGGGTGTAGGGCTGGGGTTTAGAGTTTAGGGTTTTGGTGTTTGGGGTTTGGAAACCCTTGACCCACTTCTAAGATTTAGTTTAGGGTTAAGTGCTTCCCTTAAGACTCCCATGGCCCGGGCATTGTTCAGAGATGCGGGTTTTAGACTTTCTGTATTCGGGTGAAGGAATTGCGGGATTCGTGCTCTCAGGGGTTTACGATAACCTTCTCTTGAACCTGCCGGTAGTCTCAATGTGTACCGGAATATCGAATGTGTCGGGACCCTGCAAAAATGCCGGCTGTGCTCGTGCGTGATAGTTTTATGGCTTGAGAAGATGTGATTTAGGGCTCGACTTCTCGGAAGTCAGGTCCTATCTCTGAAAGTGTGCCGGCGGCTGTACTGGATTGGTGAGAGCTTGAAAGAGCCCGCAAGATTCTTGTTAAAAAATAGTTAAAAGGAATCAATGCTTTTGGTTAACTTCAAACCCTCCACGACCACGACCACGACAGCACCACGATGACGACAGACGACGACGACGACTAGGACTGGGACCAAGACCAGGTAGGACTGACTACGAGGACCGAACCCCTACACCCTAAACCCCAAACCTTAAACCTTAAACCCTAAGCCCTAAGCCCTAAGCCCTAAACCCTGAATCCGAAACCTCAGACCCGAAACCCTTAAACCCTAAACCGAGGATTCGTTACTTTCCAGGGAAGCCCTGAAACTCCGCTCCTCCTGAGTTCCCGCCACTGCGGCTAAAGTTGGAGGGAGTCGTGGGCATCCTGGCCGAGGGCGTGGGGCTCAGGTTTAGGGTTTAGGGGTT
>CAJNDV010029002.1:124690-142085 GCA_905221635.1 Symbiodinium sp. CCMP2456 | reverse complement strand
CCACCACTACCACTACCACTACCGCTACCACTACCACTACCACTACCACTACCACTACCACTACCACTACCACTACCACTACCACTACCACTACCACTACCACTACGACTACCACCACCACTACCACTACGACGACGACGACGACGACGACGACGACGACGACGACGACGACTACGACGACTATGACCGAACATCCAACTCACATATGCTGCTGCTTCGTGGATTGGGTAGCTAGGCGTTGGAATATTCTTCGGCGTGATTGTAGGTATGGCATGTGCCTAAGCCAGGCTGGAGTCAGAGTCACTTCATGCCGTGATGCCCGTCTAAGCCTTAAAGCAACAGCCTGCCTCTTCTAGCCGACTGCGTTGTGAGTGAGGCGGTGAGCTTGAAGCAAGACGATGGGCCTGGGCCTTTGGAGCTGGGGTTGAGGAATGTTGAGGGTTTTAGCCGTACGCTTTAGCTCCAGGCTTTCCAGGGTCCGGGTTATAAGTTCGAATCACAAGCCCAGGGCTTACGAGCTTACGACGCCCTAATAAATTCGAGGCAGAGGGTTTCCGGACTTGGTAATCTGTGAGCAGGGCATGTGTGGAACTGACCAGGGGTTCTTTGAAAGGCTTCGATGTAGGGGTGCCTGCCCTCTGCACGGGGCGGAGGTTGGTGTTTAGAGTTTCAGGATTTCGGAGTTAGGTTTTGTGCCCACGACAGGCAGGGAGGCTCAGCAAAGGTACGTCTTATAGGGGCCTAAAGAATTACCTATGCTACTTCGGGCGGTTCCTGATTATAATTATAGTAGAATATGTAGCCCAAAACCCTGTTCTACTATATCAACCATTCCCTAAACCCTAAACCCTGATTATTAGGCGCCTATATTAGCCATTCTAGCTGACCCGCGTCTTGAGACCGGTCAAGCTGGCTCACCTGGACCCTACACCCTAAACCCTAAGCCCTAAACCCTAAACCCTAAACTCTAAACCCTGACAGATGAGGCTTATCGAGTTTGTGCAGGAGAAGAACACGCAGGCCCAGCCGGATTAAGTTACATTTCAGGGCTTAGGGTTTAGGGGTTTATGGGTTTAAGGGTTCAGGGGTTTAGGNNTTTAAGGGCTTAGGGCTTCGGGTTTAAACTCTGAGCGATCGGGGTGGTAACAAGTAATGTAGACCCTGATTGATAGACCCTTTCTTTCGAAAAGCGCCAAGGGTCCCTGGTATGCCGGTTAATGAGGGAGTCGGGGGGGGGGGGGGGGGGGTTATGAATCAGGGGTCTACATTGCACAGAGCTTGAGCCCTATAACCCTGAACTCAAGCCTGAATCCCCAAGCGCAGGTTTGACGAGTTAGGGTTTTGGGGTTTAGGGTTTTTGGGGTTTGAGGTATACAGTCCAGTTAGAGCCAACCTTGCAAGGGCACGCTCAGCAAAGTGCTTCACAGAACCCCAGAAAACAGAGCCGCGGTTTAGGGTTTAGGGTCTCAGGAGTTTACTGGCTTCGGGGTTTAGGGTTTTAGGGAATGCACACGGGTTTTGGGGATGTGGCGTCGGAAGCCGGACACCATGTCACTTGAGAGCCCAAGGCGAGTGCGCACACTGGTTGGTTTCAGAAAGTAGGCGTTTACTCCAAGGGTCCAAAGGACCCAATAATCAGGTACTCAGGTTTCGGATAGTAGTTATGTAGGTTACGATTTGGGAGAGTATATGACTTTTAGGTACTTGGACCCTTAAGCTTAGGGTACGGGTACAGGTACCCATTTGGCTTGAAATTCCGTTTATGGCCTACCTAGAGCTTCCTGCCCAGCTATTTGCTTGGCGTCCAAATGGGTTTCGGAAGCCACAAGACGGGCATTACTCTAGACTCGACTCTTCCTCCCACCACCCCACACCACTCCCAAAATCCGAGTAAACCCTAAACCCTAAACCGTCTCTGCCCTAAAGCGAAAAGCGTTAGCCGTTAGCCTCTATTCCTCGAGCAGAGTCAGGTTCAGGCTTTCTTGGTAGTTCGAGTAGGGCATGGGGGGCATCGATTCTTAGAGTTTTGGGTTTGGATTTTGTACAGTTGCTGTAATTCTCGCAGTGGCAGATGAGTCTCACCGTTCCCCTCCGCACTTTTTAGGTTTAGTCGGCGGCTCGTTTGGTTGTCCACTTCGTTCGTCGGTTTTAGTATCCCCTTGTCAATCGCGTAGCAAGCCCCAGAACCCATCTTACTAGCCCTGCTTGCTAGATCAACAGTGTCCGAGTGGGAAATTGTGGGTTAAGGCCTGGGGTTCCGTCGGGCCCCAACCTGGGAGCTAGGATTAGGGGGACCCTTGGGGATATAGACCCTCTCAATAAGGTGCCTTTTAAGAGAGCCAACTTTAGGGTTCAGAAGGGGTACCCTTAAAGGGGTACCCCTAATAATACGACCTACAACCAGAACGCCTCACCAAGCACTGCACCGACCTCCGTTTGGAGATCGATCGGACCCGTCTCATGCTCTTGGCTTGGCCTTGAGGCGTCCCGAGTGCCGAAACGAACTGCTCCTAAACCCTAAACCCTAAACCCTCAACCCTAAACCCTAAACCCTAAACCAAACTGGGTCCACCGATCCTACTACCTGAACCCGAAGCTCGGCAACTAGTAACCCTAAAGCGTTCAGCTCAAAGAACCCAGAGAACCCAATACCCCTTAATTAAGGAATATACCTTAAACCATAATCTTAAGGACCCTTTAACTTAAGGTATATTCCTTAATTAAGGGGTATTGGGTTCTCTGGGAAGCCACCAGGAGGGAACCGTCAATAACTCCAAGACGCACCGCAAGTTTCGCTTCGATGGCATTCTACCCATGAAGATTTCTCAGGCAAGGCTTACCGGGGAGTTTTGCCCTTAAGGGCCTCTTGCTGTGAGGGTTTAGGGTCGAGGCATCTCGTCGGAGTTTACGGTGTTTGTGAATGAAGGTTTTAAAGTTTAGGGTCCCTTTAGGGGCTGAGGTTTAGGCATTATTTAGGGTCAGCTTAAGGTTTAGGTTTGGGGTTCGTCATTGGGCTTTGCGAGTGATCGCTACTGCCATATTTAATTGCCGAAGCGCGGTTGGCATCGTTGCTGTAGTCGTTTGTTTTATGTAATGCCGTGGTGTTTCAAGGTTCTTTTCCAGCACACTACCTTCTACCTGTTGCTATGATGACCGTCACTAGCATGCCCATCACGTTCCAAAGTGGGATGCATACTTCTATCGCCACTGCTCATGGCATATGTAAGAAATGGCTGACGAGGGCGATGTTCACTGCGATGACGGGTTCGCCAGTGAACATGCCCATGATGTTCTGGAAGGTGACAAGGCTGGCAGTGGCGGCAGGTGCAGTGGTTGTACCAGCAATGATGCCGCTGCTGAGATGTTGATGATGATGATGATGATGAGGGTGATGGTGATGATGATGGTGATGATGGTGATGACGATGATGATGATGATGCTGCTACGTATTATCTTATCAATATTGTCATTTTACATCCTTGGTTCAACCGAAGCCCTGAGCCTCGTGTTTGGGTCTGGGTAGCTACTGTGCGGTGGTTATTCGAATCCTCGCCCCTCTGTGTCTAGCTGCGAGTGCTGAAAGCCTAAACCGCAAAAACCCAAAACGCCCTAAACCCTAAACCCTAAACCCTAAGCCGAAATCGCAGCCTTTGGCAGGAAGAGGTCTTCAGCCTGGTGGCAAAGCCGGTCATTGAAGATGCGCCTCAGCATCGACTTGTGTACCCTGGGTATTAGGGTTTAGGGTTTAGGGTTGTTGCAATAGGCCTGGATGCAAAAAGGGTTTAGGGTTTAGGGTTTAGGGTTTAGGATTTAGGGTATGGTTAACCCCTGAAGAACTGCTCATGCTGTTTCCGACACATGTCTAAGAGAAGAATCAGGAGTGCGAGACAGCGGAATGGTCAGATCTAAGCAGTTGCAGACCAAGGCCGATAAGACAGGAACCCACGGCTTACTCTTGCATGAGCTACATGCAGTAAATGGGAACCAAGCCCCCGGTCCCACCGAAAAAGTCCTGCTCATTCTTCAGGCCCATGCAGCAGAGGGGATCGTCCGCATCGACAGAAACTGCAAGGATATTGAAAAGGTAGAATCATACGGATAAGCGGTCTTCAAATCCTTCGCTGAGGTTCTGCAAGGCATCAACGGTACCATCTTCGCCTATGGCTGAAGCCTCAGAGCTTCCCTCTTTTCGTTTCTGTATTATGATATTTATGATCATGTCTTCGGTTTAGGGTTTATAGGGTTTAGGGTACTAGTACCAGCTGATTGGCAGAGTCTGGGTTCAACCAAAGGGTACTATTACTACTATTATTATTATTGTTATGATTATTGTTGTTATTATTGTTGTTATTACTATTATTACTGGTATGATGATGCATGTCCTGGGGCTACTCAACGGCACAGGGAGCCTGGCACACAAGCTTTCAATTCATTCTCTGCTTGATGTGTCAGGCTTCGTTTTAATGCGGAAACCGAGACAAGCATGACAATGTCTATTCCACCCCGAAAGCATCTTATGAAATCTAGGTAGCCGTCAGGGCCGCAGAATCGTCCGCGTGGTACCTGACACTACTTTCAATTGCAAAGTCCTTCGTGCTGCTTGCTTTAAACTTGAAAGCAGGCATGGCAACTTTAAACTTTAAGCCAGACATTGTAGAGCTTCACCGGCCGATGAAGCTTGATTGTCTCCCGAAGGTTCCTGACAAGCAAACCACTGGAGGTCAGACGGGCAGCGGCAAAACCTTCACCATCACTGGAGGTGCACAGAGAGCTTACGGCAGTTGCTTTTGTAGAACTTTATGCTATGAAGCTGAACAACTTGAACCTAACCCTGAACAATTCGCATCCCCATATTCTTGCAGCCTGCACTGCAAAGCCCGGTTCTGACATTTCGCACTGCTTAGAAGCCTGAAACATCCCGAAAATATAAAGCGACGGGCGTCAAGGCTTGTTGATCCCATAAAGTCTTACTTTAGTGCACTTGGGAGCTATTCCTTGCTTTTATCGTAACACAACTCCAAAGGGGTATTAAATGAAAACTAATAGTTTCATCATGGTTCTAAGGGCGTTTGAGTCCTAGGCTTCGGGGGTTCAAAATCTGTGTTCTGCAGCTTACGGATTAGGTGTTTGTGGTTTGAGTTCAAGGTTCGGGAGCTGGTCTTCGGGGGCTGGTGCAGAAACCCCCAAACTGTACAACCCAACAGCCAAGAACAATCTCCCGCCCGGCCCAGCTCGTTTTAACTCATTATGACATCCGTTGCAAGAGTGTAAAGATTGTTCAAAAAGGTATCAGGTGATATAGACGGCAAAAGACAAGGCAGTAGTACAATCATAACACAGATCACCCAATAGAGATAGATCCATGCCAGCCGTGCAGAGGGAAGAATCCTGGTCCCGACCTGTAGTGAGAGCACGAAAAGAGAGACCTCGTTTCGCAGAGTCCGAGTTGCGAAAGCGCAAACCACATATCCCCCATGACCCTAAACTCTATAAACCCTAAACCCTAAACCCTAAACCAAATGGCTACAGCCAATTTGCTCAAGTCTCAGGAGCGTGGTGTGCTTCCTGTCCTTGTCTTCTTGGTCCGTCTTCGCCTCCTCTGTCTTCTCCTTTGCGTATCGCAGCTGCTCATTTGCCTACCCCTACACCTCTTAGGGATGATCTCGGGACACGGGGCGGCGAGCGAACTCGAATGTCGAATTGCCAGGTCCCTTGTTAATCCAGAGGCCCGACGAGCTGAAGTATCCCCGAGCCAAGCCACTACAGTAGCTTTTGGACCCCTGGGAGACCGACGAGAGACGACTAAGGACGAAGACAGCATTGAGGTGGACGAAGAAGACGGTAAGCCCACCTTACTGGTAGGCGAACCCGCAACCACTTGTGCCGGAGTATCTGATGTACTCGATGAGCTGAAGCCGCATGTAACTCCCCCGGAAGTCAAGGAAAAACTAAGCACTCACGCGATCCCCCCCCGGAAGCCCGACTCCCAGGAAGAACATATCCCAGGCCCGCCTATCTCCATGGACGGCACTCCAGGACTTTCGGTAAGAGACCAGGACCCGCTTCCTGTCCCCGCGGGACACCACGCCAGCGCCCTGGAGAGATTGCTCGTGAGGAAGACAGAGAGGGAAAGCTCGGGAAGTGAGAGCTCCAGAAAACCACCCCCTCCCAAACTCCCCAGACTTGACCCACCGGGTTTCGGATCGGAGAACAAATCCAGAGATCGCCGAGGACATGGAGCTGAGTATTTTGATCTTGACCCCCCCAAACGGAATGCAGCAGAGATGAACGACGAATTGGCGGGGGCACAGGCCACAATGTCACCTCCGCTACCTAGGCCCCGCAGAGACCGCCCGGCACCGTACGAAGCGGACACACCGCCATGGGTGGGTGCACTGGAGGGTAGGCTGCTGGCGCACCTGGAACCACTCAAAGCGGACGTCTCAGACATGAACATGCGCCACAACGAGATACACCGTGAACTTGTTCATTTTACTACGGAAATGAAAGCCCAGGAAATTCGCTTGGATGACCACGACGCACAATTAAGAGAGCATGCTGAGCTGCACGAGGGTAGCCTTCTCCGCATATCGACACTCGAGAAAGAAGTGAAAGAACTGCGTGCAGCCTCGAGGTCCCCAACACCATCACATGCCCCCCGTTCGCCCAGAGACAGAAGTCCTACCCCGGGGAGAGAACGTAACATTGAAGAGGAGCTGCAGCTCGCCATTGGCGGGTGGCAGGACTGCAGGAGAGATGATGCTGTGGAAGAAGCCAAGGCCATGTTCGAAGCGGCAGGACTCAAAGATGCGTGGGAGGACATTTACTCATCGTATAATCGCACATCACATGTGCGAGTCGTGCTGGCCTTCCCATCCCACTACAAAACCGTACCCCAACAGAGAGCCTTCCAGACCCAAGTCCTAGAAAAGCTCAAGGCCCGGAAATGGACGAGCTCAGTACAAGGCAATGAGAACAGAGTCATATGGATCAGCCGACATAGAACTCCTGAAGACCGGGCGAAAATCCGGGCCATAGTCAGCGTGAAGGAGTTTATTGATCAACTCACATTTGGAGGAGGGCTCCGCAAACAGCATGGGGAGATCGACTGGCGAGGGAAGATGTTCGTAGGTAACGTAAATGTCCTAGGCGGACCCGATTCGGCCGAACCCTACCAGGAACAAGACCTTGCCTTGATGGACGCCCGTGGGAATCACTCTGGGTGGTTTATTCGAGCCGAGCCTTTCCAGAGAGCGACAGGTTTGCCGGGAAGCCAACTGCAGGAGCTATGGGACCAGCGGGTGACTACCCGCCCATAGGGGGTCAGCCCCTACCACCTGGAGGTCCACTATGCTCGCACGTGGAACTTGAGGGGAAAAACCCTCGACGATGTTTCTAGATGCTGGGACCTCCTGGGTGGTGAGGGTGTTGACTACTTTGCCTTTCAGGAAGTTGGAGGCCTCAAGGAATTGGCTTTTAAGGGTTGGAACCATGACGAGTTTCAAGCTGGAGCCACACTTTATACAGTCTTTTCCGCGTTTCCGCCCCAGAGCTTTCATGGCACGGTAGTCGGGATACACGCAAAACTCCTGCCTAAAGTAATTAAAGTTGCACCACTTGAAAACCGGCCTAGCGGTCGTTATACAGGATGCAGGACGAAGAGAATTCATAATTAGTTTGCATTTGCCGCATAGACAAAGAGAAGATTGCTCTAAGGTTTGGCACGACCAAATGGATGAACTCAGGACCCTTCTGCAGCACATCAGGTTTATGGACCGCCTCACGTTCCTGGCGGACCTGAACGTAGATCTAATGTCGCTACAAGCTCAGGAGAACGATGAACGTAGACTATTGCTAGAGGGGCTGATGCAAGAATACGGGCTGAGCAGAACCTTCCCGCACAAGCCAACATGGACGAATACTAGAGGAGCCACCTCTCGTATAGACTACGTTTTGTTTTCAGAGGGTGACAGAAACCTAATCTGGTCAGAGGTACTTGAAGGATCGGACACGTTGCTAGGGACGGACCACAAATGCTGCACCGTTGCCCTGCAGCAGACCTTCAAGAGCAGAACGAACAGAGCCTCTGAACATAGGGGCAGCCATAGGTGTGGCAAGTGGAGAGTCAACCTCACCCAAACACCTATGTTGTGCGAGGCCCTGGCGGAGCAACTAGACACAGCGGGCCTTGATCTCTCCGCAAATACTCTGCAGGACCTGGCGACACAAGCGTGCCACCGGCCCAAGTCGCTAAGGTACAAAGATGGGAAGGACATTAAGGCACTCATCTCCCTGCGGAGAAAACAGTCCGGAGCCGATGCCAGAAAGACCGCGCATAAGATAGCGGTCACCCGCGCCTTGGCCAAGAAGGAGTGGATGACCTCGCTCCTGGACAGGGGTGCGGCAGGTGACTACTTTGCTATCAGCTTCTTTAAGCGCCGCCAGTCAGCTAGGCACTCTCAGGGTTCTTTCATAATGAGAGCAGGAGGCCAAGAAGCAGCCACCCGTGACCTGAAACATTTCTACAAAGTCAAGTACACTCCACCAAACCCCACTTCCCCTGACCTGACCATGCAAATGTATGACCAGGCAGTTGGTGAGACTCCTAATGCCGACCCCATCACCCCTGAGGAGATACAACTAGTGCTCGACACGACCAAAGCAGGAAAGAGTGCAGGAGCCGATGGGGTTCCATACGAACTCATCTACTCGTTGATGCAATCACCTCTGCAAGCGAAATTCGTTTCCTTTTATAATTCAATATTGCAGGAACGAAGCCGATCCCGGAACGATGGCTAAGGTCGCAGGTGGTCCTACTACCCAAAACCAAAAAGCCCTCCAAGCCAAAGGACCTTCGGCCGATAGTACTGTCATCCACGCCAGGCAAGTTGTTCACAAAAATTCTAGTACTTCGCTTACGACGCCTATTTGCACCGATGCACACATGCCAACTGTCGGGAGTCCCTGGAGCACAGAGTTTAGATGGTTCGCTCACACTGCAACATGTCATTAGGCCAGGTTTCTGTCAAGCTTGGGATCCTCGGCCGAGGCGAGGCTACTGTTGCTCATAATTTGTAATTCTATTGCATGCATGTCGCTGGGTAAAGACCACTGGGATCAACCACTTTGGAGAGGTCTTAAGCAGGGCTCGTCTTATTCGGCAGAACTCTTTGCAAGGGTGCTAGATCACTTTTTGAGCCCGTTGTTCCACAAGTGGCGGGAGAAATACCCGACATGGATTAAAGACCGGCTCGGCACAGCGCTGCACGCAATCCTCTTCGCAGATGACGTAGTTTTGCTTGCGCCCTCCAGGGAGTGTGCGCTTTCGATGCTTAAAGACATACGAGAGGCCCTCTCCGCCATAGGGTTGCAACTGGCATTGGAGAAGTGCCAATTCCTATGCACACCAGGCCTGGACACTGCTCCCCTGCTACTACCTGGTATGTCTCAGGAGCAAGCGAGCAAACACACCGAGTCCTTCGTCTACTTAGGCATTTTGATGGGGTTCGGGCTCAGTTGTGGGACTGTGCTTGCGAGACGCCTGGCTGCAGCAAGCGGTGCTTGCTGGGGACACAGTGGGTTTCTTTGTAGAGGTAATGCCCCACTGAAGAAGCGCCTGAACCTCTTCGACGCTTACGTTACCAACAAGTGGAAGTGGTTAAGTGCAGCAATCCGACCTACCACAGAAGTCCGCAACCTGCTCGACGTGCAACACACCACCCTGCTCGCGTCCATGCTAAGACCAGCATACGATGCCCTGCAACCAAAACTACAGAACTGGGTATGTAGAAGGAGGGCGGCTCGTATGGCTGCCCAAGCTTGCGGCCATGTCAGGTGGGCAATAGGACAAGCAACATGCTTCCCTCGCTATTGGGGGCATGCAGCCCGCTATAGCCCCTTTGACTGGAGGCCCATCACACGAGTTATAAGGTTCAGAGACAAAGACTGGATAGAAAAAACCCCTCAGCGAGAAGAGTACGTGGGTTTTGGCCAGACACTGTCAGATGGGTGCAGCTTCAATGGGAGGCTTTAGGCAACCTCGGCAATTGGCTGCCACAAGCCCAGGACCGCGAACTCTGGAAAACCTTTATAGCATCATGGACAAGCAAACAGTTTCAACATGACACGGGATACTACCCAATCTTGGAATTCGTGGAGCTATGCGGTAGATCACTTTTGCAAGTAGGTGAGCGTTTTTGGTTACTGCCCATGCGACACCCCCCCGTAGAAGGGCCGTATGATGTTGCCTACAGATACGTGCCCTCGCCAGAAGCAGAGTTCAATCAGACGGCACTTAGAGTGTCGTCGGATGGAAGCTCAAAAGACTACCACGGAGGCGCGGGGGTGGTTATTCTGCCGCCCTACGGACAAATCCCGCAGGACCTTGTGCTTGTGATTGTGAGCATCCCCATCTCAGGGAGATGCACCAACATCAGGGCTCAGTTAGTTGCAGCCACGTATGCACTGAGGATTTGTAAACAACTCCGTCAAGACTTCTCAGGAACAACAATCGAGTACCATACGGACTCTCTGTACGTCTTACAGGTACTTTCGGACGCTGTAATCCCCACATGCAATTTGGCGGAAGTATGCGCCCTAAGACAAGAGTGGGAACCTCTGCAAGATACCGTGAGGACGTGTCATATCAAAGCACACAAGGGGGAAGCCTTGAACGAACTTGCAGACGCCTGCGCTAAGAAAGCAACCAGCATGCAACACACCAAGGTGCTCTACAGGTCATGGGACTACTCACTCAGTCGATTCGTCCCTTTGACGACGCCCCCGTTGTCCTTAAAACCATGGTGGTAGGCTGAAGTACTTTCCCGACTTATTGAACGCAGTATTCCTACCACCTTGCATGCCGTCTGTCGAATAATTAGTCACCCGTGTCCTCGACATAATCAAACCACCCTATATGAAAAGCTCCCCTCGCCGTAACGACTACAACGACGACCTCGACTTCGACTCCAAGGAAGAAGTGTCAATGGTGCGCCCAGACCTTTCCCTCTGAGTTGAGGTGTGTGTTTTGTTGTCGGTGACAGGGCCCTCTAAGGGTTGGATTTTCGCGAGCGGACTTGGGAGGATTCTAGTAAAGGGAGAACTCAACAATGCTAGAGGCACATGCTGGAGCTTCAGGATTTGATCTGGTTGCTTCAGGTTTCTTGAACCGGACTTGTGTTGGACTATTTCCACTTCTGGGGGTTTGTCCTCAACTTTGGAAATGAGAGTCCTTTCAGTCCCAATTTCAATTCGGTGCACTCAAGGGAGCAGAGTTTCTACCCAATCTTGATTCGAGGCATGAGTTCATGAGTCTGTGCTTAGGACACGAACGGATCCTGCTTTGATAGAATAACGTGCTTGCCCCTTCCCATCCCATGACTCACACCCGTCCCAAAGCTGCTTGGCCCCGGTGAACCCATAGCTGACTGAGCCGAGGGGGGGGGGGGCAGGACGGCCATGGAAAATGCCACATGTCAGAGTGGCCGAGCTGTGAAACTGCTTGGGGAAATCAGTGGAGACGAGGCCTCACGACAGGCCGCCCTGCTGTTGACGCTCGGCTTAGACCCTAAACCTGAAGCCTTAAACCCCTAAACCCCTAGACCCAAACCCCGAAGCCCTAAACCCTAAACCCTAAACCCTAGACCCTAAACCCTACACCCTAAACCCTGAACCCTATACCCTAAACCCTAAACCCTAAACACCAAGTTCCCGCTGCAGGTGAGAACCTAGACCTGACTGGAGCCTTGTTAACTGGAGGACTACTATTGGTCATGTCCCTCCAGTGCAAAATGCTTCGCACTATCGATGCACGCGTTGAGACGATTGAGAGGACGTGGAAGCAACTCCAGATGCCAGTTTTAGTTGAGCAGCCTCACATATTCCCCGAGAGGCTCGTGGAAGAGGTGACAAAAACAGGCACACGACTGTGGAGCCAGGCCAGAGAGACTCAGGCGTGCATTCTCCGAGTACAGCATAGCATAGAAATGCGTATGCTACAAACGGACCGCATTCTGGACAGACTCATAAAAGCAGTGAGAGAATTAGAACCTGTCACGGAAGCCTTGCACGACACAGTCAACAACATTTTCGACGTCTTGGACGACGTCCTGACGCGAGAAGAGCACTTTTTCGCCACCCACGCGGGACAGATGATGGCAGCCCTAGAACGACTGAGAGTCCAAGTCATGGATGGCAACGACGCGAATCAGAAGAACAAGGCCTTTCTGAATGCATGCTTCCAGGACATGAAGCGATCGGTCACTTCCATCTTCACGCAGAACCACCAACTTCTCGACTTGATGGATACAAGGATACTGCCTGCCCTCGACCGAGTGCAGAATGCAATGCCGCTCCACACTCAACACATGCAGCAAACCCTGCAAATGCTGAGTGACCTGAGAACGGGAACCGCGCCAACAGATGACTCGGCCAGGCAAAATCCACAAGGAGATCACACGGACTCCCAGCCGAACATCCCGACGAATCCTGAAACTGAGGTACAGGAACATTGGCTTACCCTGGATGATGGCAGCCACATCAGAGTCACCGCCAATTAATGCAAGCCCTGGACCTCGTGTCCTATGCAACTTATACAGCTGCAAGATAATTGATAATTCGTAATTTGTAATTACAGGCAAGTGCACATATGTAATTGGGGTCTTCCTGCTCACGCCGCCGCCCTCTTCCTGTGCAAAACCATGAACAGTGAATGCAATGTAGTCTAAATTTTTAACCTCTAGTATAGTCCATTTGGGTTAACCTGCTCAACTGCTGTCTTCCAGAGTCGCAGTCCCTCTATACTTCCCTACTTTTAAGCCCCTTCTGTATCCCGTAAGTTCCACTCTATGGAAGGCCCACGTTGAAGTGTTCTCGGACTAGGTTGAGATGATAACTTAACGATTGCGCTTTCCGATTCCCCTAACCCATTAAACTAGAGTGCATTTGCAGTGGTCTTTCGCCGGCTTTACAGAGTTTGCCTTCATGGGGAATTACTTGGAGGGGCTCCTGCCTTTCAGTGAGACGCTTCCCGAGGTGATCAAACGCTTGTAGTCAACAGGGCAGTCTCCAACACTGAACCACTCCGAGGCTTCACGGTTCTAGGATAAACCCACCTGACCTTTGTTCCCTCACCGTACGCCCCAGGAGCTCATACACAGGATGACCATGCCGCGAACTAGGCGGCTCGAACTCAAGACAGGACCTGCCGCCCTCCGTGCCCGTAGCCCCCATGGCCCGTATCGAAGACCTACATTTCATCTATGTCACTCTGACGGAGTTGGACCCCCTGAGCAAGGTCTATGTCATTTTGACGGAGTTAGACCCCTTGAGCAAGGTCCTTCTGTCCATAGTGATTGGAGCCTTCACTGTCGGCTTCCTCGTACTAAACAGACTCTGCAAGTACGTGGACAAAAAGATGCATGCGATTTTGACAGCAATCGATGACTTTGGAGCCATGATGACCCAAGAAGCTCAAGAAACGAGAACACAAAACGCTGGATTGGCAACCCAGCGACAGTTGCCCGATATCATGACCGCTCAGGCCTTCAAGTCATCTTTGACAGCCATGCAGTCAGCGATCGAGCAAGACAACAAGACGCAGGCAAACAGCATGGTGGAGCGCGTGATGAATTCATTGCCGGCCTTTGTGGGAAAGATGCTGAACTCAGAAACGAACAAGAATTTAGTGCACGGTAATTTGGTGCAAGGAGTTCAGCATGCACTACAAGGACCGCACGACGAGCACACCATGCTGTATCAGCTGCGCAAGTTGTACCTGGCCCTGCAACCCACCAAACTGCTCAGCCAGCAAGCGCAGACTACTCAAAGCTCTCTCGATGAACTACAGGGGAGTCTACAGCAGTGGATGCAAGGCGAGATCATCGTGAAGCTCGACGCCATCATCGACATCCTTTCCAAGATCCAGGTGGAGCTCACAACCCTTAGTGACAGCGCCGGACCTGACTTTACACAAAAAGCTGTGTCATTGCTCGAACAACTGCTTGAGAGGCATGAACAAGCCAAAGACCAACGCATGGAGTTGGGCGGGCAACAACATGCACTCATGAACCACGTGAAGCAGGCCTGCAGCATGGGAAGTAACACCCTCAGCCAACTGCAGGGAGTGTCCAACACGCAGTGGACACACGGTGATATGCTCCACTCTCTGGAAGAAGCAGTACGGGAGAACGCAGAGAAGCTCAAGCGCCAGTCTGAAGTGAACGCGAAACTCCAAACGCAGATGGAAAAGATCCTGACGAAGCTTTCGCCGAGCATGCCAGCAAAGGCACCGCCTTCTGCCCCGCCTTCGAGCTCGACGACTCCAGCTACAACGGGACCGGATAACAACACTCCAGCGACAGCGGGGACCACACCACAGAGCCAGCCACCGCCCCCTACACCCCCAGTGAGCGTGCCGCAATCCCTAGGACCAGGAGCAGAGTCACCGGTCATACGTCTAAGTGAACAGATGGGACAGCGCCAACCGCTGCAGCTGTTCGAGAGCCTGACCATCCCACAGGCACAGCGATGGCCGGTCAGCTTTCCCACGGGAGACCCACGGGCACAACAAGCCCTGGCGTATCTCCTTGGTCTGGGCGGAATGTACACCCCGCAATGAGCACGCTGTGGACACGCGGTTTTAGGTTTTGTGTTTCCCATCGTGAAGGTTTGGTGCTTTTTCTGTGTGTTTTCCACACGGCGCCCGCCCTAAACCAACTTAATTCATAATTCCTTTAATTCATAATTTACTGACAGCCGACAGAATGCAAGACGCAAAAAAGAGCACGAGGGAAGCTGCAGCAGAGAACTAGAACAGCAGGCCCGATGCACCCCAACCCCAGTGAGCAGTGACCCCTGAGCCCGCGGTGAACCTTTCATGTCGCTAACGATGGCTCATAGCCTAGAAGTTGGTCGTAGATCATGCCCTACTTCACTCCTGAACTTGCCGAAACCCCCTGCACCTCGCGAGACGAACATGACCAGGGAGTAGAGGCCCTGGCTCATAAGCTTCTTCGCCAAATTGACGGCCTCTGCTTAGACGACAAATGTATGGCAGTGGGACACCTTACTTCCTACATTCCAGCCAAATTTTGGGATACTGATGAGGGAGGGAATAGGTTTGTGATTGCCGGTCAATGCCCTAGAGCACTTAACACCTTGACCCGAGTTTCACTCGCCCTGCCTAATGTATCCAAATTTTTAGCAACATTTGCCGCACTATGCATGCCCGAACCAATCCCCTTTACAATGCTCTCCATCCGCTCAGGACCTGGAAAACCGGAGCACAAAGACGCAAGAAACTCCCATGACCCAAGCCTAATCGTAGGCCTTACTAAGTGCGACCGAGGCAGACTCTGGGTGGAGCATCCGAATGGTGACGTCATGGGGCAATTGGGAGTCAGGGGTTTCTTTCAGGATATTTACAGGAAACCCATTCTGGTTTCAACTAAAAAATTGCTGCATGCGACAGAAAGATGGCAGCTAGGCGAGAGAAAAATCCTTACAGCATGGTGCCCGCAGGTAGCAGTACAAAACGAGCTAGACTTCAACACACAACTTCAGCTACACGGCTTCGAACCCCCCGAAACACCCTCAAGCCTTGATGGGTTCCAGCACACTACCTTCTACGGGCACCAAATAGTCAGACAACTAGACATCCCCACAAGCCTCGCCCAGTCAGGAGCTAGTCGAGACCAGGTGGAAGTCCACTCATCCCAGGAAGAGCCCGACAGAACCTCGAGGTCCAGATCACCCTCGCGGGTGAACTAAGGACGGGCAACCACAGAGCCGAAGGCGGCGCGCGAGTGCAAGACTCGCGAGCCGACAGGACCACGTAATTAATTTCATGCAACCCTATTAATCCTTAATTCACACTGCTGCACTCGTGTAACCCCCGAACAACCCCCCCCCCAAAAAAAAAAACAAAAAAAAAACCTCGTAACTTGTCAACTTAATACAAACAGTCAGTACCCTTACATACCGTGCCCCAAATTCCAACCCCGCCAGCCTCACATCCGCCTAGGAAAATCGATCTCTGCCAGGAAGCCACTGAGAGCCACCGAATGGACTAAGGAGAGGCAAGTCCCAGATGGACGCGGCTACGAGGACCCCCTTATTCACCTGCAACCCTAATTGATAATTAATCGCAATCTCATGTCTTCGAATTTAATTAAATCCCCCCCCCCAAAAAAAAGAAACACTTTTGTCACGTAACATGCACACTCTCAACTGCCAACACCCGTCTCCCTCTGAACGTACACACCCTCTCCTCACCCTGTCTCCATCATCACCATGTCCCTGTCGTCAATAGTTGGGGAGCCATGGACAATGCCGCGCCTCTGACTTTCCTGCAAAGGCTTCAGACCTGACTACGCAAGCCGATTTTTGGCTCTGCCTCTGGAATGATGCCGCATGCAACAGCATGGACAGCTGGTTTCTGGCTCCTGTGTCAAGACGGACGTCATGTGCGACGGCCTAGGCCACCTAGAGACACAAGACAGCAAAATGGTGTGACGACTGGAGTCAAAGAAGGAGTATGAAGACAAGTTAACGCACGAGGTGGAGCAAAACCACATTTGGGTTCTGAAAGGATGCACGAACGCAAGACTACGGTTTGCACTTGGACAGCTGATGAGTGCGACGTTGATCTCACCTATGCCACACAGCTGTTATAGCCACCCTCCGAGTTTGTTTGGAGACAGCCTCTGGAGTCAAGGAGGAGACTGATAGGAATACTAGAAGCAGCTACCATAGAACTGAAGGGTGATGTGCTGAGCCGGAGCGGAGGTAGCAGCGTAAAAGCTGCCCGCGGCACAAGCCAACACCCGAAATTCCTGCTGCAAACACCGGAGCCTGCGAATGTCCCTGGAAGTGTGAGTCCTGGCTGCAAAAGCAAAAGGAAGAGGTGGTTCGCGGCTGAGCTGAAATAAGACAAACTGCGCAAGATGAGTCGATGGTCATGCAGTCCTGCAGGGATGCCACAAGTGAGCAACAACTCTGAGCGGCAATAATTCGTAGCACTTTCGAGATGAATAAGGCTTGCACAGTTGAAATTCATAATTAGGACAAAGATGCCTGTAGCTGCATGTGTTTTTTCTGAGCCTTCTGCTCCTAAGTAGTCTGTAGTCCTGTACAACACGCACTTGAGAACAATACTCGAGAGGAACGCCGTTACCAAGCCCATCTGACCTAACTGTATGCTGGTGTTCTTTAGTCTCGGTATGTTGTAGCTGTTGGTTGATTCACAAGGATATGGGAACACGGCGTAGTGTACAAACAGGCCAGTGCCCGGCAGAGTAGCGCGAAGGCCTGGGTAACTTACGGTTCTTCGGGCTAATCCTTTGCGTTTTGACGTGCACTTGCTAGGAACAGGGCTCCCGACGACGATGTAGTCTCC